>SNQJ01S0006573.1:72718-125497 GCA_010110895.2 Picea sitchensis | reverse complement strand
TCATCTTGTTGTTTGTCTCCTTGATAATAATGACCCCCCCTGCCTCTAAATGGTCTCATAACACGACCTCTGTTACTATTGTCGAATCTAGCAGACTCTCCTCTAGGTTTCTGCTCTTTCTATGCAAGACACAAAGTCTCAAATGTGGAAGTGGAAAAAGATTCCTTCTTCCCAAAAGCTTTCTCTCTTTCAGCAATTTTGTCTACAAGAGTATCAAAAGTCATGGTTGTCATCTGTCCACTAGCTTGAAGAGACTCTAAGTAGTGCAAATAGGTAGGATATAAGGCTTTAATAAATGCAATGAGTTGTAAAACAACTTTGACACCAATTGAGTCAATATCATGAAAAAGAGCTTTAATTTTGAAAGCTAACTTCATGGGATTATTATCTTTCAGTTCCAGATTAAACAACTTCATCAACAATTGTATAATTTCCATCTTTGAATGGGAGTCATAAAGATCTTTTAATTTTTGTAATGTTGTAAACGTTGTGGTGCTGAAAAGAATATGTCTACTTACCTCTTCAGTGACTAAGGCAAAAATTAAAGCATGTGCCTTTTTATCTTTACTCTTCCAAACTGCAAGTTGTCTGGCATCTGTAGGTTTCTCTAGGTCATTGTCATCCTTGCCTTCACAAATTTCCTCCCATAAATCATTAAAAATAAGAGTATTTTTTATTTTCCGAAACCCTTCTTGGGAATTTTCTTGTCCAGAGAGCACTACTCCCACAATCGATATTAAGGAATGCATTGTAAAATGTGTAAATTAAATTCCACTTGAAAAGAAAAAAAAAAAATCTCACAACAACCACACCTACGACCTTGGCTTCTCTGTAGATTGCTCACAACGACTCTCGTACACAAGCCCAGTGACTAGATGTTGGAGGGCCTTCGGGCACTCGTTGTCCCTTCGCTGCAACTACACGGTCGGCTTTAATCAGTGCGTTGGACGGACGTATGAAATGTTGCCACAATGGGGTCTTTACTTCGCAAGTCGACGGGTTCAAGCTCGGGACCCTTCTACAGCGATTTGTGACCAGGTTTTCAACTCTAGAATGTCAGAGTTGTACATAGGCGGCTCCTCTCGAATCTGGAGTTGTTTCGCCAATGCTTCACACCCTCTCACGCAGGCACACAAAATAGCATGGAGTTTTTTTTTTTTTTAAACCGTGGCTCTGATACCAATGTACACAGGCCAAATAAAACTCCACAATTAACACAGAACACAAAGATCAATCTTATTAATTAAAAGCGGATACACTGTTTATGTATAGGCGGACATTTACAGTTACGCGGATAGTTAGGATAGTTTGAGCAGTTGAACAAACAACATAACTGCCGAGGAATTAGTTAACAGAGAAGGCAGAGAATAAGTATTATTCAATTCAGTTTTTTTTAGTAGGAAGCAGTGGTTGAAGTGTAGAGTTTGAAGCTTTCAGTGTATTCCCTGTTTTCAAGAGTAATAAACAGTGATGTGATTTGAGTTTCAGATATGTGTACCCACTTCTGCTTTCTTCAGTTTGATGTGTTTCAGTTCCTAATAAAAATCAAATTGCAGTTTTGATAGAAATTTCAATTTTTTTGTTTTCCTCGGTAGGTAGGTTAAAAATCAGACTAGGATTGTTACCATGTGCTGAAAAACTTTAACACAAATGTCCCATATCGCTCGGCTGCTACAAACTTGAACAATTGTCATTGCAACACTAAAAACGATGATTCCTCAAAGAAGCCTCATGAGTACTTCCAATCCAAAAATGAACAACACCCCACCACCACTGCCAAAATTTTGGATCCTCTCTTTGAGTGGAGACTAAGGCGAAAATTCCACCATATGACAGTTAGAGGGATGCTTCGTGTTACCTCCCAAACCTGCACTTAAAGTTATAAAACCCTGAAAACAAGTGCAACCCAAAGGGAACTTAGGAAGTTTGCCCAATGTCACCTCAGCAACACTTCCTCTCACTTTAGGTCCACTCTCTTCCGGCACAAGGGGGGAAACCCAAGGAAAAGGATGTAAACTATTCTTTGAAATGAATGGGTGAAAGAGTAGACCAGTGCAAATCCTGTTAGGGCGATGGAGTGAAGGTCCAAACTCAAGAGGGATCGAAAGATGAACTAATGGAGGCATGACTATGTTGTTATTAACATGCTATAATCAATCATATGAACTGATCTCAGCATGCAGAAATTTAGATGAGAGCCCTTCCGAAGGTGCACCTCCTTAGACAATTAAAACACAGCAATAAGGACGTGTTTATCATGAACAACAAAGATAGCAACAGCCTTTCATAAGAGCGGAAATGGCATCAGCATAATCTTGAATATTATTTAATGACAAACAACAAAGGACAAGGAGGGTTTCACCTCAACCTTAGCCCTTCTTTAGGAGCAAAACGGCCCTTCAACATAAAGATCGTTACAGCAGATTTATGAGTACAATTTCAGCAACCAAATTCAGCCATGGGAATGGAAATATAGTGAACCTCCCGTTAGAAGACGCCCTTATACTTTCCTTGCTTCAGCTAGATCTTCAACTAAGCTCTTGTAATTTCTTTTCACTTCTTTCACACCTCTAGCAAATGAGAGCTCTCTTCCTTCTTTTATAGGGCTATAACTCCAACCACCTCTCAATAAAATATATCTAGAAAATACTAAAAGCATTCTAGAAGCCTCTAAGGAAAAGGACTCCTCTAGAAACTTCCAATAAAATATTATTTAGAAACCTCAAAAGATTCCTCCTCCATATTTTCTTTTAACAATTTATTCTAAAAAACCTCCTAGAAGCCTACATCAAAATATTCTTAGAAGTATCTTGAACCTTCTTAAAATATAGCTTAAAATTCATAAGAGCCTTCTCTTAGTGGAGCACTCCTCAAAATCTGCCATGATTTAGAATCATGCATAGATGTCATTTGTCACCTCCTAAGATAGGGCATTCCTCCTACAAGCTTCTTTGTCCTAATACAAGCTGTCCTTCTAGAAGCTTCTCCCTTTTCTTGTAAGTGTGCCAAAAGTCCATATATGAACCATGCCTCCAAATATGAAATCTTGCATCGTGGAATGTAAAATGCTTCAAAAGGTGCTCCTCAATGGAAAAATATCCATCATGATATCATGGTCTTTTAGCCTTGGCGCTCAAGTCTTCATGCATCGTTAGGGGGTAACACTTCTCAACTAGATGAAATGGTCGATGCAATGTGATTCCTATCACAAGGTGTAACAATGTATAAATGAAGACAAAGTTGCCTTTGCAATATGAGAGTATGCAAAGAAGCTTTTCCTTGGAGGGACAACTTATGCGTGCACAAGCAAACAGTCACTGCCACTTATGTCGTGATAAAGAGGCTGTGTCCAAGGAAGCCAATTATGAGAACCGAATTGACTCATAAAAATATGCTCTTTTTTTTTTTTTTTTTTTTCTTTTAGCTTCACAAAGATGCTTAGAAATCGGTTATGAATACTAAAAGCATTAGACTAATGCATAGCTTTTAGTCCTTGATGCCTTAATGCATCAATAAATTTATTGGGATCATCCTCTTTGGCCTTGTTATCTCGGGGAGCTTGATAGCCATTCTACTCCTATTTGAAAGCATAGGGTTGACGCAATGAGAGCATGAACATCCTTTAGGTGCTTGTGCAACCTTGAGTTCTTCCACCAAAGTGGGGTTATTACCAACAATTTGTCCCATAGTTCTACAGAGTTATTATATTGCGGTTGACTTCGATCTTACTCTAAGCTTAATGGCCCAAAATATAATTTAAATTTTATAGAAAATCGTTGGTTTCTATGATCACCATGCTAATATTTGTGCTCTGGGCTCAATTGCCTGAAGTACTGAAATAGGATTCTTTAAGGCACTTAAAAAAGCCAACCTGTACATATCTAGGTCAATAACCATTTTGGTTTAGACGCTAGATAGAAGATGCAAATCCTTATTTTCTCTCCGACTATAAAATGCTCTTAAGGTGAGTTTCAGATTTGACATTCCGAGCACCGATAGTGCTCATTATGTGCCAATTTTCTTACCATGCAACAGATTGGACTTATGATAGCACATGTGTTAAAAGATATAGAAAGTTGTGAAGGTAAGCATCAGTTTTGTATAGGAAAAGAAAATAATCCTTACAACTGTAAGTTCTGTAACCAATATCCTTATAAAGATCGAAGATTGAAAATACCATTTCTAAAAATAGCTGTACATCATTAAAACAAGAACTATCCCACAATCATATATAGCAAATATTTTGCATGATTCATAGTCACGAACAGTGCAAAAGAAATTATCATCCATCATAAGGTGTAAATGGACATCCCTTTGGAATGGGAAAAATACGCCATATGCTAAAAGAAATATGTGTAGAACAAAGCATAATGTCTTGTGGGTAAGAGATAGGAATGTCAAAATCACAATTGAAATCAATTGAAATCCTTACTCCATATAATCTAAGCTTTTTAAATTTGATTAGGACAACTACAACCCTAAAAATAGAACTTGGCACAACTTCCTTGAGTTCCTAGACTTGTAAAATAGGGCTTTAGATAATGTCAAGATCAACAGACTTGCCACTATAAATTTCCGATAACCTTGTGCCATAAGGACTATCCTTCACATACTTGTCCAGGAACTTTTGTTCACCTAACATAACTATATATTCCAGACTAGGGATAGGCTTGTGAAGCTGCATTGCGCTTATAAATTTCAATACTGCGTGGCGAGGCTTGATCCTACTCTCTAAGCTGTAAGTGAAGAGCGCTGGATAAGTTAACATGAAATTTTTCGGAAGCCCCGCAGTGTGTATCAAAAAGTCCATGGTTTTCTGCATCTTATCAATGGAAACATTGAGGAGGTTGGGGTACTTCCTAAGAAGCTCCTTGATCTCATCTTCTAGGAGGCCAAAACTTGCCAAATGGTTTAATTTCTTTTTCAAAATTTCAGGCCCACTGTTGGTTAAGGCATTGAGGGCCACAGAAAATCTTTTTGACGATTGCGAAATACCCATATCTCTTACAGAATCAATTTTGAGCTTCAAAGAATCTGTACTTCGGCTTAGAATTCTGGGGCTTCTTAATAATAATAAAACCAATAACTCACCTTCAAACCCGTAATGCTGCAGGAGATCTACTTTGGGTTTCAGCTGCCTCTCAACGTTACATTGCGGAAGCCAAGGTGCCCTTTTCACAGCCATGGTCAGCCTAGCCTTTGATGCAAACAGGCTTTGAAGATATTGCGCCGTGGGGCTCAGAGTTTTCTCTAGACTGCATGAAAGAGATCTGGGTGATTGGCATACGACATCTCCCAAGTGCTCTCCAGTAAGGCCGAATTGGGTTTGCATCAGCTCCAACTTGGGCTTCAGCTGCCGATCAGCTCTGAGACAGATTGCAGTTGGGCTTCTGATAATGATCTTCCTTACCTGGTCTCTGGTGAATCCCGAGTCTCTGAAGACCTGAACTGCTTGTTGGGCCGTTTGGGTTGATCTCCTTCCGAGCAGGGTACCCGTCCTTCTGATGACTGATGATAGTTCAGACGGAGAGAGCCCACATTCGTTAAGTAAGAGTTTTTCAATGGGAGTGTATTGTTGGGAATGGGTGTGTGTTTTTTCTGCTTGTAGATGGTGGTTGTTCTTGGGTGAGCCATTAGCAGCAGCAATGGATGTGGAAAATAATGATAGTTTTAAGTATATCAAAGTGGAGTGAGCGAATGGTGGTGGTGATAGTTTTGCAGTGACAAGACGGTGAAGGGGGCGAGATGCCAGGGATGATGGAAAGTGCTTAAAGAAGTTGGCCATTGCAGGCAGGGGGATTTGTTCAAATTTACCTCCTCTACACCAAAGTGAAGGTTAAAGGATTTTCAAGCTCACGGCAGCCCTCAAGTAGGGTATCGATTTCTGTATTGATTTATATTTTTGCCCTTTCAGTGGATTTTGTAGTTTGTAACGGACACCCCCATGAATTCGACCACAGGAATAGATGGAACCAAACCCCATCATTCCCATTATAGTAACAGCACATAGGAGGAAGCATTTGACCTTAGTGAGTTTAGTTTATTATTAGGAATATTATTGTAAATACAATATTTTTCTGGTAAGAGGGTGAAACATTGGTGAAAAATTACAATGGGGAATTATCCGGTGTCTTTTAAAGCTAGATGTTAGGATTATATGGGAGCTAGTTTTTTACTTTCTTGTAAATATTAAGTTTTTTTCTTTTCTTCTAGAATACAACTTAAAACTACTACTTGGTTAAGAGCATGTCTTTTTTAGACATAAAGAAATACTTTAATGACTCAAGATCTAGAAGTATTTGGTACTAGTGGGGGCACTACTGGTTGTCTCATTATTTCATGTGGCCAAGTTTTGGTTAAACAAGATGATGTAGTTGCACATTGGGGTCTGGAGATTGTATCAACAACTACTACACTATCAACTTTGAGTATTGCAAGTTTTATTTGCTTTGAAAAAAAAATAATAATAAAGAATACAACAACATCCCATTGAAACTCCAATAGTATGGAGTACATTAATGTTACAACACATTGTTTTATAATTTTGACACTAATAACACATCATCTTTCTTGACCCTTTTTCTTCATATTTCCTCTGTTTCATTAAATTGTTTTAATATGTAGAATATTAATAGCCATGAGATGAAACACTTTGTTTATTATTAGGTGGATTGTTATGGTTCATTGTAGTTGGTTATTGAGTGCTTGATGTTCACATTTTGTGTTGTACATTTACTGGATTATTGAAACTTTGAAGTTGGCTTGTTACTATTATTATGATTATTTATAAAACACATGTTGATATTGAGAAGGGGGTGAATCAGTATCAAGTACAATTTAAAAACTTTTTCAATGTATACTTCAACCAGATTATATATTCAATTATATCCAATGAGCAATGAACAATAGTAGAAGAGTTTACACCAATACACCACAATACACCATTCACAATATATGAGAAATAATCAATAGTTATTGTTCAAGGGAAGTAATAACTTCCAAGGGAAGCTACATCTTCCAAATATAAAGGGAGGGATAAACCTCTAAAAGGAAGATACAATCCTCCAATATCAAGAGAGGGTTGACCTCTCCATCCTTGCCCTTTCCTTCCACCCAAGAATATATGAGAGATAATAAAACTTTACATTAAATTATCACCATCAACCAACCATCACATAGAACCTGATAATGCTTCCTAAGACTTCTTATTCTTATGCAATTATTCACTTCTTGGGATACTCTGATCCTGTAGATAATATTACTAAATGTATTCTTTGAAACTCCTCCAAGTTTCACTCCTTGAATCCTCCCAGAAAAGGAGTTATAGAGAAAATGGTGGACCTTATTCAATTCTGGTTTATTCAGGAGATTGAACTTGTACAGAATGCATCATGCTCAATATTTAACATCAAATTCTGAAATTTGTACACAAGAAACTACAGCTCGTACTCTTTCCAGTGCAATTGGTCTCACTTCATTTGGATTCTCTATGAAGACATTATGATTGTTTTACCCAGAACACATATTTATGACTAGTCAAAAACCCTATCTTCCACGGAGTGTATCTCCAAAATTATAGCAAATAAAGAGCTAAAATTTTTACCACAAGTACCTAGATATGTCTTCTCAATAGCCTCCAAATTGCACCATCTGAATCGTTCTAAAAATAAAGTTACAGCAAAAATGGTAAGATGACCTGTAAATAACATATCTTAGAACACATCACCAAAAGACTTCATCCTCCCTTGAAATCCAGCCTTCTTTACTTCAGATTCTCTCAGAAATTCAACTTATATCTCCTTGTTCATTAATAAACTTGTGTGTGTATCAAAATGAATGTATAATGAGATGTATTTATACCCTTTATGTCACTTCCTTTTAACATTAGGGCCGACATGTAGTTTCTACTTCAATTCACATTGTCATCTTTGATCTACCCAAGAAGGCGATTTACTGGAGAAGGTGACCAAACAAGCCACAATCTGGATTTTGACCCAAATTTCCTTAGGGGTGCAAATCGAAACAGGGTCGCACCATTGGTTTGGGCGACCAAGCAATGGAGATCCAATGTCGGGATGATCTGAGAGTAGCCAAGAGGATGTGGCTATCTTGGTGTGAGTCCTAGGCATCAACAGGAGAAGCTCAATGCAGCCATAGAGGAGGGCGCACTTACTTCATCCTAGCAAAGGAAAAACTAGCAAGGGCGCAAACCCTAGGTTGGTGCGCCCTCCTTTCTGCCTCAGAAACTTGCAGGGAAACAATTTGCTCTCTGAGAGATTGGCTAGCTAACAGAGTAAGCTCGCTCTCAGAGGTGGAAGCATGGCAAACAAAGAAACCAGTATGCAGCCATGAAGAAAGGCACACTGGCTAACCCTGAGAACCCCCAAAAATGAAAATGCAACAAACATGAAATGTAAAATCATAAAACAAAAGTCAAATGAGACACATAGCTTCAAGAAAAAGATAAGAATGCTTTATTTGAGTCATGATTCACCTTATATACTGAGGGAACCATTTATTTACATATGCTTAATTAAATAACATCAAAAGGTAAAAATGGGTCGCGCCTAGGTGGTTGACTTGTGCACCCCAGGTGGGCGTTCCCCTAGGTGGCCTCCTTGGCCCAATTCCTCTCTATTTAGATCTGGAAATGTCTCGGCTTCAATGAGAAAGTGAGGAAACTTGTTGTGCAATAATTCAGTTGTGATCCACTTTGCCTGAGCTGGAGTTTGGCCTTGGCGGGCTACCAGATATGAAGTGTATGTCTGGTACCTTGTAGAGTGAGTTTGGGTGTCCAATAGAGTGTCTTTGGCCAATGGGAGTTGGAAATCCGGGATGTTTTCCACTGGATGAGTAATGGTGACTGGTTCTTCCAAGAGGGGAGGCTCAAACAACTTTAAGTGATTTACATTAATAACATTGTGGATTCCCAGTTGTGGTGGCAGATCCAACCTATAAGAATTTTCTCCAATCTTGTCGAGGATGGTATATAGACCATATCTTATTGGTAGAAGCTTGTGATGGTGGCCTTTGAAGCGCTTCTTATCCAAGTGTAACCAGACTTGATCCCCCGGTTGAAAGGACATGAAGGTCCTTTTTTTTTCATGGCGTTGCTTGGCATGCTCTTGAGCTGATTTAAGTGTTGATGTTACGGCAGTGTGGCATTGTGCAATTTGTTGGAGAAACCATTGTGCTGAGAGTTGTTCATGTTGTTGATGGAAGGTACCTTGAGGAGCCCAAGTGAGTGGGAGCTCGGTTGGAGATGCTGGTTGGAAGCCCAAGAAGACTTCAAAAGGTGAAAACCCTGTAGAAGAATGTGTTTCCTTGTTGTAGTTATGTTGTAGAATGTGCAAGTAATTGTCCCATTGTTTGTTGTGCCCAAAGTGAATTCAGAGAGCATCAACCAAGACCCTATTGACAACATCTATTTGGCCATCAGTTTGAGGATGGAATGCAGTAGAAAAATTGAGGTGGCACCCCAATAGCGCCCATATTGTCTTCCAAAAAGTGTTGAGGAAGCGAGAATCTCTGTCTGAGATGATAGTGCTTGGGAGGCCAAAATGGGGCCAGACATGTCGGAAGTAGAGTTATGTTGTTTGCGTTGTTGTAGTAGTCTTTGTGCATGGGATACAAGTGTCATTTTGTTGAAGCGGCATACCACTACCCAGATTGCATCATGTTGCTTTTGGGTTGTTGGAAGTCCATTGAGATTGACTCCCAAGGCCGAGAAGGAAGAGACAGTGGTTGATATAACCCATGCTTCCGGTTGGATGGCTTGGATTGTGAGCATAATGCACAATCTCTGATAAATTTTTCAACTTGAGGTTGCATGGAAGGCCAATGGAAATGGCGTTGCAGATGTTGGATGGTCTTTGTGGTACTGAAGTGACCCCCATAGGCTGAAGCATGCGCCTCCCTGATGAGCAAGAGGCGGTCCTC
The DNA here is from genome assembly GCA_010110895.2 of Picea sitchensis. Classification (NCBI taxonomy): domain Eukaryota; kingdom Viridiplantae; phylum Streptophyta; class Pinopsida; order Pinales; family Pinaceae; genus Picea; species Picea sitchensis. The sequence continues at coordinate 115,558 of SNQJ01S0006573.1, read as the reverse complement.
TAAGTGTGGAACACATAACAAATTCAACTTATAGAGCCACCCATCCCGAATAATGTAGTCTAGGAAGGGAGTCTAATTGATCTCTGTGGGAGTTTACAATGCCCCCCAAATCTCTTGAAAGTCAGGGTCAATAGCATATTGATCCTTCCATGTGTCATAGGTAGCACAACGCACTTCTAGAATTGGAAGAACTGGAGTGGGAGGTCGGCTTAGCAAATCAACCATCTTATTAGAAGTTCATTTCTTATATCTGATGACTAAGTGAAATTGTTGAATATAGGAGGCCCATTTAAGGTGCCTTTGTTCATGAATCTTCGATTGAGAGTTGATGAAAATCAAAGGGTGGTGGTCTGTATGCATGATTGTTTCTTTACCCAACAAATAATGCCTCCATTGCTTGAGTGCTTGAACCAGACTATAAAATTCCTTGTCATATGTGCTATAATTTTTCTTTGCCTCGGACAAGGTTTAAGAGTGGTAAGCAATGGGGTGTCCTCCCTGTTTAAGAACAGAACCAATAGCATATTTTGAGGCATCAGACTCAATCTCAAAGGGTTGGGAGAGGTCCAGTAGGTGTAAGACAAGGGATGAGCAAAGGGCCTCTTTGAGCTGAGCAAAGTGACTAGTTTCTTTTTTAGTCCAGATAAATGTAGAAGAACTATTTGAGAGTTGATGCAAAGGACGAGCAAGCTATGAAAAATAGGGAATGAACTTAAGATAGAAATTTATGCCACCCAGAAAGCTTTTGAGCTCCCTAGTTGAAGAAGGTAGTGTCCATTGCTGCAATGCTTGGATGCGGGCTAGATCTGGTTGAATACCCTTTGAGCTGACCACAAAGCTGAGATAGGGAACTAAAGTCTGACCAAAATATGATTTCTTCGCTTTGACTTGTAACTTGTGTTCTCGGAGAACTTGTCGGACATGTTGCATGTGAGTGTCCCATGTCCGATTGAAGATGAGAATGTCATCTAAGTAGATGACCACAAATCGACCCAAATGTGCCCTGAAGATGTCATTGATGAGCCTCATGAAAGTGGTTGGGGCGTTGGTGAGGCCAAAGGGCATAACTTTCCACTCAAAAAGACCAAATTTGGTCTTGAAAGTTGTTTTCCAAACATCATCTGGGTTCATTCGAACTTGGTGGTAGCCGGTTGTCAAATCCAATGTAGTAAACCATGTAGCTCCTTGGAGGGTGTCGAGTAACTCCTCAATCCGAGGCAAGGGGTAACGTTCTTTTACTATGGCTTTGTTCAAGGCTTGGTAATCAGTGACAAGGCACATTTCTGAAGTATCTCTTTTGGGGATGACAAATGTGGTAGAAGCACAGGGAGAAGATGATGGTTGGATGTGGCAAGAGTTGATGAGGTCGGTCAATTATCTTTCCATTTCCTCTATTTCTATTGGGGCCAACCGGTAAGTAGGGGCATTAGTTAAAGCATATCCAAGGATGAGATGAATGGAATGGTCAATGTGGTGGGAGGGGGGGAGTCCCTCCGAATTTTGAAATACATCTGCAAAATCTTGGAGGAGGGGAGTCATTGTTTCAGGAACAGGGTAAGTGGTATTGTTTGGTGTTGTTGGGCGCACCAAACAGAGAGAGACACATTGGTTTAAATGTACATGCAGGATTTGTTCTTTGGTAGAAGGGGTTTTGGGTGTTGTTGTGGTTAAGATATAAGTGTGGCCTTCTTTGGTAATTTTGTACTGGCGAGATTTGGCCATATAGATAGCATTTCTTTGGGTTTGGTATGGGATACCTAGCAGCAAATCCGAACAATCCAAGGGGAGACATCACAGAGGACAGTGTCTTTGAATTGGCCTATGGCAAAAGTGAGCAGACAACGTTGAGAAACTAAGAGGCGAGGGCCATCCTTCTGGACCCATTCGAGCTGATAGGGTTGTGGATGGAGAGTAGAAACCATTTTAAGGCGGTTGACAAGGTATTGAGATACCAAATTCTTCTAGCTTCCATTGTCCATAATCAATAAATCCAAGGAGTTTTTAATTTGGCATTTATGAATGAGGAGGGGTTGGGTGGAGGAGTTCGAATCTTCACGGGTCATTAGGATCAACGAGGGCCTTGTATTTGATTTGTGTGTGGGATTTTGAGACCGAGGAGGTAGAAAGTGGGTTGAAGGATTGGATTTGGATGGTTGAGAGGTAGAGGGGTTGGTGTAGAGGCGGGACTGAGGAGTACGACCCCTAGGAAAAACTTTCCTTTCTATAGCCAAGGCTCTCTGAAATGTTTTGTCTAAATTTGGATTTTTAAACAACTCTACTTCTCGACGAAACTGAATTAATAAACCAGAAACAAACTTTAATATGAGTACCTCTTCCGAATCTGGAATATGAAGTAAGAGGCACATCTTGCAGAAGAATTCTATGTAGCCTTGCACTCCTTGTGAAGGGAGTTGTTGGAGTTGGTGCCATTTGATCCACAAGGATTGCACATACCCAGGTGGGTAGAAATGGTTTCTCAATGCCTCATAAAGTCGAGCCCAAGTTCTGATGGTTTTGGAAGTAGATGATTCTGGAGCATCCCCAATCTCTATCACAAATGTGGTCTTTTCTTGCTCTGTATCCCACCAAGTTTGTGCAAGTCCTTCTAATTGCAAGGCTACAATATGGAGCTTTCTCTCCTCGGTAAGGCCTAGACATGTATTGAAATAGGTGGAGAGGCTACGGATCCAGGAATCCACAACTTCCCCATTGGTTTGACCAACAAATTTGGGTAGTTGGATTCGAGTGTCCAACTGGAAGGGGTCTAGATTGTTTTGTTGTTGCATTATGAGCAACTCATTGAGGATGGAGGCAAGATCTTGGACAGGATTTGAAGTATTGGAATCTGAGTCTACTTCCAAGGGATATTTTCGTGGAGGCATTGTGAGGCCAACTAAAGATCAAGGCGCACCTAGTTTGCAACACTAAAAAAAAAAAATGGGTCGGGCTCTATTTTGTGAACAGAGGACGCAAAACCCTGAAGCAACGGAGCTAAAATGGTCTAGAGGGAGAGATATGTATTGTTTTAGATCTGTGGAACTCCTCTCTGCTATAGTGAATATATGTGCGCCCTTGGGGCTATGAGATCTATTAAGCTTCTTGAATGCATGTAAACCCTGGAATGGGTGAAATCTGGACTATTTCATGAAAAACCCTAAAACAATTTTGGTTCAATCTTCAAGATCAGAAGATTTTCCATGGATCTTGAGGCTCTAAAACCAATTGATCTACCCAAGAAGTTGATCTACTAGAGAAGGTGAACAAAGAAGCCGCAGTCTGGATTTTGACCAAAACTCCTCAGGGGCGCAAATTGGAATAGGGGCGCACCATTGGTTTAGGTGACCAAGCAATGGAGATCCAGTGCCGGGATGATCTGAGAGTAGCCAAGAGGATGTGGCTATCTTGTTGTGATTCCCTGGGATCAACAAGAGAAGCTCAGTGTAGCCATAGAGGAGGGCGCGCTTACTTCATCCTAGAAAAGGAAAAACCAACAAGGGTGCAAACCCCAAGTTGGTGCGCCCTCCTTTCTGCCTCGAAAAATTGCAGGAAAACGATTTTCTCCCCAATAGATTGTTTATCTAACGGAGTAATCTCGCTCTCAGAGGTGGAATCATGGAAAACGGAGCAACCAATATGCATCCATGAAGAAAGGTGCACTGGCTAACCCTGAGAACCCCGAAAAACAAAAATGCAACAAATGTGAAATGTAAATTCGTAAAACAAAAGTCAAATGAGACACATAACTTCAGGGAAAATATAAGAATGTTTTATTTGAGTCCTGGTTCACCTTATATACCGAGGGAACCATTTATTTACATATTCTTAATTAAATAACATCAAAAGGTAAAAATGGGTCTCGCCTAGGTGGTTGACTTGTGCACCCCGGGTGGGTGTTCCCCTAGGTGGCCTCCTTGGCCCAAACTTCAAAAATTAGTTTCTCCTCAATCGTGAGGATCCACGTGATGTGCCACATACCACTAGAGGTGGCATGACTTATACTATCCATCCATGGGTGTTGTATCTACATGTGTAATTTATTTCATGTCTATCTACTTCGATCAACTGTGGGGTCCAAGAGCCAATGGTTAGGGTTGACATCAATGACAACAACCAATATTCCAACAGTATCCCCCTTTGTTATTGATGATAACACTCATGCTCCCCCTACCATCATGATCCTAATTTCTCTCCCCCTTTGACATCAATGGAAAAGGGTGGGGTTGCCCCCCCTGAGTTCAATGGCATAAGGTGACCTTCTTTATGATGTAGTCCATATGGGTTCATGATCTACTCTTTTGTAGTTTCCTTCATATTGATTGAAGCTTCTTTGATTCCTTAAGGTAGGAAGTCTTCTTGGATATTCATCTCTTTTGTAATCATTCATTCTTTCTGGTATCCTAGTCCACTTCTCATGAACTATCTGTGTAGAGATTTCTTCAACTTTCTTGTTGGTATTTACATCTTCTTTGTATGAAGTTTCACCCATACATCCAAGATGTGTTAAGTCTTTTGGCACTTGAGAGTTTCTTAATCTCTTCCTCAATGAGACAACTTCTTTTTCAAGTTTCTCACAATCTTCTTCTTTCATTATCATTTGGACATTCCTTACTTCTCATATTCTTCTTGCTTCTTCGAGTAGAGTTTTCAAGGAAATGGTTTCTTCTCTTAGTTTTTCAAAGTCTTCTAATTGTTTCTTCAAGCTTTCAATTGTCTTTTCACAACTACCCAATTCACTTCTTAGTTTTCTATGCGTGTTTTTGAGGTTGCTATTTTCAGTCTCAACATGCTTCAATTTTTTAAGATTCTCATCTTCTTGTTGAATCATTTATACTTCATGATTTTCTTCTTCTTCATTGGACTTTTCTTCTTCAGTATCATCTCTTTCAATCCTTGGATAAGGACATTCAAATTCAACATGTCCCACTCCTTCACAATTAAAACAAAAGAACTCACCTCTATTGGCTTCTTTGAAATCTGAGATGTTGTAATTTTCTTCAACTTCTTCTTCTTCTTCTTCTTCTCTTGCATAAAGGTCTCGTAGCTTGTCCTAGAGCTCTTTTGTTGATGCACATGATCCCACCTTGGATTTCACTGAATCTGTCAATCCATCCAGGATGGTATCTATTTCCAATTTGTTGTTCCTTCTCGCTTCCTTCTAAGATGCAGTCTTTGGTTTCTTCAAAGCCTTGTATCCTGAAGCAACTGAGAACCAAACATCTGCCCCAAGAGATTTCAAGTAAGTTTCCATTCTATTACTCCAGTATTCAAAATTGTTTCCATTAAATGGTGGAATCCCATTTGGAATGTTGACTTCCATTTCTTCTTAGGATCTTCCTTCTAGTGGTGAAACTGTATTGAAGGTAACCCTCTCGGATACCAATTGTTGATATTGAAAGGGGGGTGAATCAGTATTAAGTACAATTTAAAAACTTTTTCAACTTATACTTCAACCATATTATATATTCAATTATATCCAATGAGGAATGAACAATAGTATAAGAGTTTACACCAATACACATACACCATGCACAATATATGAGAAATAACCAATAGTTATTGTTAAAGGGAAGTAATGACGTCCAAGGAAAGCTATAGCTTCCAAATATAAAGGGAGGGATATACCTCCAAAAGGAAGATACAATACTCCAATATCAAGAGAGGCTTGACCTCTCCATCCTTGCCCCTTCCTTCCACCCAAGAATATATGAGAGATAATAAAACTTTACATTAAATTGTCACCATCAACCAAACATCACATAGAACCTGATAATGCTTCCTGAGACTTCTTCATCTTCTGTAATTATTCACTTCTTGGAATACTTTGATCCTGTAGATAATATTACTCAATGTATTATAAAACTCCTCCAAGTTCCACTCCTTGAATCCTCCCAGAAAAGGAGTTATAGAGAAAATGGTAGACCTTATTCAATTCTAGTTTATTCAGGAGATCGAACTTGTACAGAATGCCCCGTGCTCAATATTTAACACCAGATTCTGAAATTTGTACACAAGAAAATACAACTCGTACTCTTTCCAATGCAATTGGTCTCACTTCATTTGGATTCTCTATGAAGCAATTATGACTATTTTACCCTGAACACATGTTTATTATTAGCTTCAGGACTAGTCAAAAACCTTATCTTCCACAGAGTGTATCTCCAAAATTATAGCGAATAAAGAGCTAAATTTTTTACCATGGGTACCTAGATATGTCTTCTCAATAGCCTCCAAATTGCACCATTTGAATCATTCTAGAAATAAAATTAAAGAAAAAATAGTAAGATGACCTGTAAATAACATACCTTAGAACATATCGCCAAAACACTTCATCTTCCCTTGAAATTCAGAATTCTTTACTTCAGATTTCCTCAGAAATTTGACATATATCTCCTTGTTCATTAATAAACTTGTGTGTGTATCAAAATGAATGTATAATGGGATGTATTTATACCCTTTATGTCACTTCCTTTTAACATTAGGGCCGACATGTAGTTTTTGCTTCAATTCACATTGTCATCTTCAAATTTCATTTCTCCTCAATCATGAGGATCCAATGTGCCACATACCACCGGAAGCAGCATGGCTTATACTATCCATCCATGGGTGTTGTATCTGCATGTGTAATTTCCTTCATGTCTATCTACTTCAATCAACTATGGGGTCTAAGAGCCAATGGCTAGGGTTGACATTAATGACAACAATCAATCATCCAACACACATCATAATCCAAAGATCATTGTTAATTAATTAAACATGTTAAAATTTGTATTTTTGTTGCTCCACTTTTGTAAGCATACTCCCCATCCCAAATTAAGTTGGTATCATGGCATTATTTTGTACATTATTATATAATTTGTGTGCACAATCGATGGTAAAGATTTACTCTCAAACAAAGAAAGTGACGAAAGACAAATTCATAAGCCAGTTTGAAGTGTTTAAGGCAAGAATAGTCAATCTCAATGGAAAAGGGGAATTCCTCAAAGTACCCCCATGAACCATTACAATATGAAATTGAGCAGCTCCCCACTACCACTACTAAAATTTTGGGTCCGCCCTCAAAGTGGAGTCCAAGTTGTGAATTGCACCCACAGTTACATGGATGCTCTACAAGTTGACAAAATGGTTGATGTAGCTTATTGAACCCTATTATGAGATGAAACAAAGCACAAATGAGGTCAAAATTAATTTTGCAAGATGATAATGTGCGGAGATGTTATTCTTTGGTGGGAGAACTTGTGTGAGCATAGGAAGACGCTCAATGCCAATTAATCCATGACATAGGATGAATTCAAAGTTGTTGTTGAGGACAAGTTTTATCATGATAACTATTGGAAGGAGAAACAACAATAATGGCAATGTTTGCAACAAAGGCCAAAATAATCAATAGATGTTTACATTCAAGAATTCAACCATTATATTATTCAGCTCAAAGTGATGGATGGAAAAACAAAGTTAGTAGTCAATTCATTAGTGAACTAATCACCCTAGTTCATACATAATTGTTCATGTGTTTTCCTGGAACCCATCAATTAGGTGATTGGGGTGCATATTTGAACCTATGCCTCTTTCAAATGGATACCATTTTTTTTTTCAAATTTGGAAAGTGTCAAATACCCTTCATCTATTGATCATGAAGATCCAACAAGTTTTAAGAATTCAGAATCAGTTTCAGTATTGTAGTTATTCTTCATGAAAGGCCAACATGGATGGTTTCTCTTTTGAACAAAAAGAGAAGAAAAAAATATATATACTAAAAGAAGGAAATTTCTTGTGTCCATCTTCTAACTGAATAGCCCTATGTGTCAATTTCATCCAACAATTTACAGAATCTAAAACAAAGATCACATGCCAAAAATATGTCAATTTTCTCATGCATTCTACAATACCCCCAAGACTTAGTCGAAAATGACTATGCTAAATGACCTTACTCCTCTCTATAGTCATTTTCATCTCCACACTCCATACTAAGTCATTTTCCTTCCTCTCTACTCTCCATACTAACACAATCCATCCTTAGTCATTTTCCTTCCTATCTACTCTCCATACTTAGTCATTTTCACTACTCTCCACACTCAATACTTAGTCACTTTCCTTCCTCTCTACTATCCATACTTTTTATTTTTCACTACTCTCCGCACTCCATACTTATTCATTTTCCTTACTCTCCATACTTACTCATTTTCACTACTCTCCATACTCCTTTACTTAGTCATTTTTCACGAATGTGGATGTGGGAGACCTCCCTTCACCCATCCCTTGACTTCCTACAACCTGCATTTCTGAAATCCTCTATTTTCAGATGCATTTCCGCACCACCCAAATTGCACCCTCATGACTTAGCTAATTTTATTGAGTTTTACACTTAGTTTTTATTGAGTCTTACACTTAGTTTATTTTTTTACTTTTGAATGTAGAATGTGGGAGCCCACATTGTGATTTTTCTACATCACTTAACCCTGCAACTCGCATTCCTGCAACATTCCCAACACTTAGTCATTTTTACTAAGATTTATTGAGTTCTACACTTACTCATTACCCCACAACCCACATTCCCAATGCTTGGTCATTTTTACTAAGATTTATTGAGTTCTACTCTTCCAATATTATTATTTCATGAAATTATTCATTATATTCCTAAGTTTTATCCCCCTCCTTCCTCCTTTGGCATATTGGGACAGATGACAGTGAAGTGGACCTATCCGTAGGTGACACTTGGATGATATTTGTTGGACACATATTACTAGGCATTGGCTTAGCATGATGATTGAGCGATGAGGTGGCAACCAAAAGATATACTATGCACAAGCTACGCAAGGTTCTATAGTTCTCTCTATTTCACACAAAAATAATATGGGGATGCAGTTTGCGTATAAAAATTATATGAGAACCATTCCCCAATGCATGTGGGATAAATAGGGGAAAATTAACAAATCAATGGCTCAAAATTCATGTGGATAGATCAACGGTCGTTGAGTCTCTGTCTTTTGAAGGTTGTAACTTTTGATCCCCATGTCCAAATTGAACAAACAAAAGCTCATTGGAAAGATAAAGATGAACAACACTTTGGTATTGGTTTCCATGGTTGGAATCATAACTATTATGCCCAAAAAAATAAATTACAATCAATACTATTTTTAGCTTGGTGACAAATCATTTTTGAAAAATAGTTTATTAAAAGAAATTTATGAACTTCTAAAGTGGCTCCCAGTTGATGGAAGGAATATCTAAGTTCACATTTACAAAGGGGAAAATAAAACCAGAACTAAAAAGAAGTTCCAAGAGGATGAAGAGAAGATTATAAAAGAATATGTAAAAGGCATTCATGGGTTGTTGGTGGAGAGTTTGCAAGAAGCGAGTTTTGTCTTTCCAAGATTTTGTGAATTAGCCTACTTAACTTTATCTCTCATCTTTCTTTCTACTTGATTATTTTGATCAAGTTTTCCATGTATGTTTGGAAACATGAAGATCTAGGTCTGATCAGCTCTTTCTCTAAATTCTTTTAGTCATTTTTCATGATATTCCAAGTCCATAGGAGCAAAATCCTTGCTTGTAAAAAAACAAATGCAGTTTAATTTAGTTTATCTAATTTTAATTGAGATCTTGTTGAGGTTGCTTAAACCCTCTTGTTTAAGACATGGTTAAACTTGTTATATTTGGGATACTATTATTAATTCCCCCCTCAAAGAACTATTCAAGTATCATGTTATTTTTGTGAATATGTGTGGTGATGTATCAATGGATTCTTGAGGAGATGATGCTTTACAAACTCATTTGATATTAACATAGAAGTCTTGTAAATTTCTTTGATGACCTGTCCATTTTATTTTCCTTTCATCTTGCAAAGTCATGACTGATTTTGGATTCACATTATTTTAAAAGGAAAGAAAAATGTCTATTGAAACAAGATTCCAAATACAAATCTTTGTAGATATATTTATTTACTTTTCTTGAATGAGATGATGTGCTTGAAAAGTACACCTTTATATAAAAGTTTTATTGGAAGATTTGTCGGGGTTTCTATTGCATGCATCTAAGTTTAGAAGAACAATCTTCGATATATCAAGAAAAAGGAGTGCCACCTCTATAGAAACTAGGAGAGTCTTTCTTTTTCCCCACAAGATTTTCTCTCAATGTTGGTCATTTTCCCTTGAATGAAAAAGTGATCAACATAATTGGCGACCATACTAGGGAGCAATATAATATCAAGAAATATGATTCTTTTTTAAGATCAAACATTATTGATAAACTAGAAGTTGTTTGGTTCGAGTCTTCAAAACAAATCTATCAGATTAATAGCTAGATGGTTTAAGATGCACTGGTTTCTTGAAAACCTCTTTCAATGAGCATCAAATGGCCTTGAAGATATGTTATTAGAGTTCCAAGCACAAACCAATTATGCCAACTTTTGTAGAACCAAAGAAACATCCAATATTTGGGAGGATGAACTCCCTGGTGACTCCATAATTAAAACTCTATATTTTGAAGAAAGATGCCCTAATGACTCCACTCAAAAGATTCCATAATTACAAGAAGATCTATATGACGACACTACCAAAGAGTTTCTTTCATGTTTTGATGACATTTCATCTTTCCCACCAAGCCCAACAAAAGTTGTTCAATTTTTGGTGAAAGGAGAAGGTCCCAAAAGAAATAAATGATTGCATATAATCCACTCAATTTGCAAGGAGAGGTTCATCCCATGCCAAATACTTCCATGAACAAGTTTCATGTGTTCTTCGCAAATACCTCAAAGGATGCAGAGAAGCATTTGGTTAAGTTTGATAATATATGTGATAGTTTTTCCCTTTTATTGGATTTTGTTGTTTGTATGCACACCCACATCATGAATTTGACCACAGTAATGGATGGAACCAAACCCCATCATTCCCATTATAGCAACAACACAAAGGATGAAGCATTTGACCTTAGAGAGTTTTGTTTATTATTAGAAACATTATGGTAAGGTTAAATTACAATTGGGGAATTATTTTGTGTTACTTATGGGATAAAAGTTAGATGTTACTAAAAAAACACATAATCTCATTGGAGGTAGTTATTTCTTCTAAATAATGTTTAAGTTGAAATATGTTTTTGGTTTTAGAGTACAATTTAAAACGATTACCTGCCTAATAGTTTATCTTTCTTGGACATAAATAAATAAGTTAATGATCCAAGTGTTTGAAAATTGGTTGTCATTGATGTCAACCCTAGAAGAAGCCTCGAAGCAAGTCCAGAATCCCCAAAGGTGTGGTCAGGAAGCCCCGAAGTTGATTGAAGAAAATTAGTATGAATGGAATTGAAAATGCATGAAAAACCTCCATGGATTGATAGTCCTCGTCAAGTTGTTTCCAACCATAGGTGGCATGCCACATGGTTCCTCACGGTTCAGGAGGTATGCCCTTTTAAATGATGATCATATATTTTTACTCCATTGCATAATTCGACCCCCAAATTGAAAAAGTATAAAAGAAAAAAAAATTGCAAGTGTTAACTCGTCCCAAGCTGAGATAAATACTAAAAATTATTAATAAAATGACAAAAATTCGAGTCATCTCCATTTTTGAATTAATTATTTGGTAAAGTCAACACTAAAAAGGTGGCTTAGACCAGTATAAATAAATTTCAAGAGCCTCATTCTTCGTACTCACTTATGCACTCTGATAAGAGGCAAAACAAAGATTCGAAGCAACAAACTTTATGGTCGATCTCAGGCTATGCCATCAAGATACTGAGGAAGTTTTTGTGGTAGATATGAGGCTATGACAACAAGAATCTGAGGCAGTTCTTGTGGCAAATATGAGGCTATGACAAAAAGAAACCTGGGGAGGTTTAAAAGTGACTTCTGAAGCAGCTTTTGAGGTAAATCTGAGGCATTCCTGTGGTGTTTTTGAGGCAGTCTCTATGGTGGATTTGAGGCAGCTTTGTGGCAAGTCTAAGGATAGTTTTAGGTGAACAAAGTGAGTTTTCTATCAACTTTTATAAGTTTGTTCCAGGCATGATTGAAGTATAATTTATAAGGTATATTTTGAAGCATTAAGGCCAAATATGAAGTGAACTCCAGGCTTGTTGTGAGGCCCATTCCTTGACAAAGATAAGATGGTTGTTCTAAAGAAGTTTTGTAATAATTCTGAGGCGCTTCTATAATAATTTTGAAGCAGTTTGTGTGGTGAATATGCAACTATAATTAGGGTGAATTTGAGATCTTTTGTCAGCCGAATTTTCTAAGGCAACGAGGTAGATTTACTAAGGCTATAAGACTAAGTTTGACATATGTTTTCAAGGTAAATTTTGGGCCTATTTAGAGAAAAATCTAAGGTGAAATAAGGGTAGATCTGAGGCCATATATGAGGGAAGTGAAGGGTTTTTTAGTGCAAGCTCAAACGTTTGTCTTTTCAAAGATTGTCTGGGTGTTATTCCAAGTCTATTGAAAGGATCATTTAACAAGTTAGAGAAGCATTCATATAACTCAGCAAAGGAGCAAATTGAAGATCTAGTTATGGTCTAGTTTTGGCATCAGGAAGATGACTCAACAAAGTTTTTAAGAAGGTGATCTAGCAAAGGTAAGAAGGCAACATATGAAGGATACAAACCAAGGGTGATACAGTCAATGTTTCATCTATCAATTCAAGGGGTTTCACCTTGAAAAAGTGAAGTGTAATCAGGGAAATATTTTTAAAAGAAAGAAACAAAACAACTAAAAGATTTGATGTTAAGCTCATATTGTTAAAATAAAGAAACAAAACAACTAAAATATTCCATGTTAATCTTGTTCTGGTAAATTTGTTCAAGAACCATGTCAAAAGATTCCAAGATAAGTGATATATTTTGGGTATGAGCAGTACATACAGTCGTCCATATCTTGAACAGAGCATTGCTCAAAACTAACAATGATAAGGCAGGCTAATATCAAGCACTTTAGAGTTTTTGGAAGAAAGTGTTACATAAAAATGGAAGATAATGGGATTGGAAAATTTGACCCCATGGTAGATGAAGTCATACTTGTTGGATACTCATGCAAAAACAAGACATACAGGTGCTTTAACTTAAGACTCAAAAAGATAGTGGAAAGCATAAATGTAAAGGTTGATGAAACATATTTGTAGGAAACCAGGAAGGAAAGCAAAAATTCGAAAGAGCAGGAAGAAGAACAACTAAAGCAAGAAGAAGAAGTAAAAGAGGAAGAACAACAAGAAGAGAAGCAACTAGAAGCAAAGCATGAATAAATGGAAGACAACCAACAAGAACTTCAGACATCCTCCAAGACACCAAAGCACTGGCACCAGAAGAATCATCCATGAAAACAAATCATTGGGGATAAGAATGTCGCAATAGAAACCAAAAGTACACAAGCACCAAAGCAAGGATATTTCTCCCTATTGTCCATGATTGAACCAAGCAAATTTGAGGAAGCCAGTAATGATGAGCATTGGATCAAGGCCATGGAAGAAGAACTAAGTCAAATATAGAAAAATGAGACATGGGAACTAGTTCCCAGACCTAAGGAAAAAAATGTGATTGGTACAAAATGGTGTTCAAAAACAAATTAAACGAAGATGGACATGTAACCAGAAACAAAGCAAGGTTAGTATACAAATAATATGCTCAAGTTGAAGGAATAAACTTTGAAGAAAATTTTTCTCCTATGGACATAATGGAAGCAATTAGAATGATCTTGGCCTATGCTTGTTCCAAAATAATTAAAGTGTATCATATGGACGTAAAATCAACATTTCTGAATGGAGAATTAGAAGAACAAGTCTACATAGAATAACCAAAATGGTTCCTACTATCAGAAAAGGAAAATTATGTTTGTAGATTGAAGAAATTTATGTATGGACTTAAGCAATTCCCCAGAGGCATGGTACTCAAGATTGGACAAGTATTTACAACAACAAGGATTCAAAAAGGGAAGTTCAAATAGTAATCTATACATAAAGTGGATCTAGACAACATATTGTTACAAGGAAAATCACTCTATGGCATGGGATAAACCACAAAAGAAGGAATGACTGCAAAAATCAACTCTAATCCAAAGTATGCTATATAAAAAAAAATGATAACAAGACAAGATAAATATCCTACCTCGTCCAAACATTCGATGAAGACCATCGTTGAGCACGTGACTCAAAGCTTTATACCTACAACTTGTCCTCAACAACCAATATACACAAGCATATGGTGATAATATATAATGTTAGCGTATACAATAGTATAATCCATTAACATTCATAACAAATACGCCCATGGAGTAATAATTCAAATATTTGGAAGATATCAATTGGACGAGAAAAGAGTATTTATATTAAAAAATGATCAACAAAAGTGTATAAGTGAAAAACTTTTGTGTCGACACGTCTCAGAACTGAGAAACTAAGTCCCTTCCAGCTGGGCCTCCACCACTTCAATCCTCCACCAAAGGCAAGCTCATATAAGAGAGACAATGAGGTTCTCCATCAAAGAGAGAAGAGTTTGGGGGTTGAATGATGTGTTCAAACTTTAAAGGACAAAGGGATGCAGACTCAATGTGAAGTGAAAATTTCTCCAAAGTATCTTTGCTCTCAAAAGTTGAATTATCTCATCTTCCATGGTTTGGATATGGCTCAATTTATAGCCTTCAAATGGAACTAAAGGGCTGAGTCAGAACGTTTCCAGTATATGGAAGGTCAAGGATCATGGATCTCGTGACGTGACATGGAAACTCGACACAATTTTTAATTTTGAGCACCAAACTCGATGTACGCGGGATGTAGTGGTGCAACCTGTGTATACACATGTTGCCTAACTGGTAGGGCACGTATATGTGGAAAAATATGATTTTTTGGCTCTGGAAAGCTCAAAAGGGGACTTCAAGTCTGCATAGGGAAATGGAAAGGCCTTGTGAGCAAGTTACATGGGGTGAGGCAAAAATTGCTATAATAGGCATTCTCAGATTTGCTACATAATTCCCCTCCCTTCTTAATCTGGTTATCTCATTCTGCATTTTCTTGATGGTTCTATTCATTTGTGCAATTTCAATTCTTTGCTTGGTTTCTTGTGCCACAATAGGGTCTACCTTCACATCTGGTATGGTCCCCTTGAAGAAGCCTCTTCTGCTTGTTTGATTTTGAGTTGGTCATGGCTTCGATTCTTTTTTCTTTCGTGAGCTAGAGGCTCCTTGAATATCAATACTTAAGCCTCCCAACTACCTTTGTACTTTTCCTAGGATAATCTCAAGGTCGACACCTGTATCAATCATAATTTCTTCCATCTCAATGGATTTAATCATTTCTTCCTCCAAGGTATCCATCTGAGATGTTCTGATAGCATATTTCACATTTGAGGGCATCACATTCTTATAACAACCGAGTATGATTGGGTCATTAGGTATTTTATCTTTTGGAATCTTACTCAAAGTTTTATTGAACGTGAGATTAAAATATCGTATTCTCTCATTCTTCCTCAAACCAATCTAGGTGAAATTGGTGAGAAGGGTGTGATATGCAATTGTGTGGGCGCACATAGTTAGGAACATGGCTTCGAGGCCAYTAAATGAGCCAATGGATMTACTGGGTAATGTTGTATACCATTCATAATCTCTTCCCAACAAGGTTTGAAGAAATAACAATACCGTCACATCRTCATAWTCAACATGATGAAAATCACAAACATCAAGAAATAAGTTAAGGTGTCTCTTGGCATCAATTGTTTCGTCTCCAGAAAATACCTTCAGGGTACCCTTAGGGAGAGAKATGAGATCATGTTGCTCACCTCAAATATTTAAAGGGGAATCTCTTACTCTTCTTCGATTTTCAAATATTAGGTTTTCTTGATTTATTCCACCACCTCCTTCTCTCTCCTCATGAGGTTCTCTTCGTGGTTCTTCTCGCGGTTGTTCATTTCTTTCGACCATCTTCAGAGATGTTTTAGGAATATGTTTCCACTTCTTAGAATACAAAGTTGTTTTCTCTTACTTCTGGTAATGGGTCCCTTGTACTCGTCCAGCTTCAATCACGACCTTATCTTTATGCTACTCTAGCGTAAAGATAGTCTTCTCTCCTCCATTGCTTGAACTGTTGTTGATAATCTTTCTAGGTCACCAACCTTGTGTATAGGAGTACTTTGGTTGTTACCTTCTTCTTCTTCTTCTTCATTCAAGGTAGTCTGGATGAACGAGTTATTGAATCCTACCGAAAGCATGTGTTCCACAAAGATTTAGTTAGGATCAAAGCCCTTGATCTTTTCAGCATATTTTAAGCTCACGTCATTGAAATGGATTGCAAACTCGTCAATTTTATTTATGTTTCTAAAAGTAAAATCTCTAATCTTCCACGACAAGGAGATGATTTTTTTTTTCCTTTCTTCATGGAAACAATTTAGTTAGAAGTTGTTTTTCCTCGCTACTTCTGTAATAAACAATTTGTCAGATACATGATATGGAAGAAAAGATAGATTTTCTTTGGAACAAAATATTATGATGAAACTGTGATTTTCCATCTGTTCTATCGTTCCCTTTTTCTCCAAGAATTTGTTAGCCTAGTCAAATATCTTGGGGGTATTTTTACCAAACAACAACCCTTTGAAGACTGAGACAAAATCATTGTAAATTTCGTAAAACTACAGAGAAGTCTTGTGTCTCCATAATTCCTGATACCAAAAGGTAACTGGGTTTTTTCACAGTTCACCCTCTTACTTATAGTCAAGTTTGGAAATTGACAACAATACACTATAGCAAATACCAAATAGGAAGCCATAAAGAATCTTTTGTTTCTTTTGTAGTATGATAACTGGGATGATATTTTGATGGAAATCAATTTTCCCCAGTCAAAGATAACATGTTCTTTTACTGTAAAATATAAAATATAAAGAATCATGCAAGAAATGGTAGCAGTGCTTTCCTGACCTATCAACATGGTGAACAACCACATAATCTCTCGAAAGGGGTTTTTAAAAGAATCGACCTAGATCCTGGTTATGTCTTATGGAATAGTCACAAGATTCTCCAAATATTTAGGCAAGAGATCCAGGCCATTGTTATGTTCCTTCAGAAAATCTTTGTAGTCTTCTCCTTTGAAGGTAATTGTTGGCTCTGGGAGCTTCAACATCTTACGAAAAAATTGCGGTGAAAGTGAAATTGGGGAATGATCTTGGAGTTTTTTTAATTCTATGGCTCAGTACGTACTTCTCAACGCACCATGCAACAAGTTCTTTGCAGTCGAATACCTCAGGAACACACCCTGTGTGAGAAATTTCGAATGCCTAGATTACGTCTTTTTGTGCAGGAGGAGATGAGTAATATGAATATGCTCCGAACCACTAAAAGTTCTGGTCTTCACGACAAAATATATTCAAAGCATCTCCATAGAATTGTTGTCTAGTTACCACTGCCATTAGGTTGACGAGAGTATTTTTCAGCTAAATAATAACTTAAAATAAATCCTTTCGGAGAGATGACAATAATATAATCCTTTGGAAAATGGTGAATTAATACAATTTAATGAATAATCTCCTCAAGTCTTTTGCCATTAATGACAATCTCTTTGAAGCCTGCACAATTAGTTGTTAGCATTAAACAACATTCAATGCATATTGGAAAAAACGCAAGAATCGCGAGGACGAACCAGAGTAGTTTTGAATATGAAGTTTTTCACGAACCCGCCAACCAAGGAACTCGCCAACCCGCGGTTGTGGATGATCAAAAATAATTTAAAGTGTAGAAAAACGACCGATTGAACTAGCATACAAGAGAAATAAAATGCTTTTGGGGACTCAAGACCCGCGACAAGTCTGATGGTTAAAATGAGGATCACGAAATTTTGGGTGCAAAGTGGAGGTCATGGAATTTGGAGGATGAGAGCTCGACCCCGCGAACCCGCGATGTTGAAAAAAGGCTAAGTATAATATAGAAAGGCGGTCAGAGAGACTTGTGGCATAATAAAATGGATGTGGATGAGACCCGCGAACCTGCCAATTTTTGAAATGCGACTAAGTATGGTAACTAGAAAGGGATAGAAGAAAGGAAGAAAGGAAAAGGGAAACAAGAGAAAGTATAGAAGAGGGAAAATAAGTTGGGAAAATAGAAAGGGGAAGGAAATTTCGGAAGCAAGAATTGATCTCAACACCCCTAAAGTAGATATAATACTATATATTGTTATGTAATAAATGCCATTGATAGTAAATAAGGTCTATATAATAGTGTGAACACAACTATTGTAGGAAGACTTACTAGAAGGTTCCACGTACTATAAATTCCATTCTCTAGAATGTTCTTAACTAGATAGAAGTAGTATATATAGAGGTAGAAAGCATCATAAAAGATGTCTTGTGGAATCCTTTTCAATTCAAGATCTACTCTATTGGAGGTTTCCCCCTCAAAGAGGCAAGTGAACATTGCTTCCAGATTAATAAAGGTATCATATTTTGGCCCATATAGTTATTGTGCTAGTTGTTCAATTTCTTTCTTTTAAATATTTTGATAATTTTTGTGCTCTTGCTATGAATATTTCTATTGATACCCTATGTTGGTGTATGATGGGTGTTATATATGCACTAAAAACACAATAAAAACCCTTAATTAAATTGTCAACCCAAGGTAAGTAAACTTAGAGTTGTAGCAAAATATATGTCAAAGGTAGAAGGTTGGTAGGAATATAATCTAACTAAGGAAGGCAGCTATCTAAGGTTAATCTACTCAAGCAAAGCTTATCTAATGAGAAAACCCAACTAAGAAAATTGAAACTAGGTAACCTAAGTACAAGTCGATGGATAGTTCCTAAGAAAGCAAATGAAAACTCTATGTAAAGCAAACTAGTTTAACAATAAACAAAAACAAACTACTAAGCATAATAAGCAAATGGAAAAAGAAAACTATTTTAACTTGCCAACCTACATTCAATGAGCAACTACCCTATGAAAGCAAATAAATAAGCAAGTAAGCAAAAGAACCTATCTAAACTATTAAAGAAAATAGACAAGCAAGGAAAGACACCTAACTAACCTACTAAATCAAAAGACAAGTAAACAAAGGCATTTAACTAACCTACTAAATCAAAAGACAAGTAAGCAAAGACAAATAACTACTGCAAGCAATCAAAGTAAAACTTCTCATTGAACAACTATCTAGCCTAAGAGGCAAGTGAACTAAATGCTTAATGCAAAACTATTTCTAATGCGTGAAAGGAAATCTGGACTAAATGCTCAATGATATGCATGAAAGGAAATCTATTCTATTGAAATCAAGAAAGATTAACAACTAATTCTTAATCTATGATAAGCAAACTACTATCTAATCTATCAAAGCAAAGTCTATCTATCCTACGATAGCAATAAAACTTTATTCTAATCTATGAAAGCAAGAAACTGCATCTATAAAAGCAGGAAAACTATTCTTTAACCTATGAAAATTCAAATATAATGTTGGTGGTTGTGTGAATGTCTTTGGTGTCGGATAATATCTCGATGGCACTTGACAACAAAGGACAATTCCAATGGTATAAGCTCAATACTAATCTCAATGACAAAATGAAAGGTGTGGAGTAAACAATCCAATGAAAACTTAGCCATTTCAAAAATAATGTTAAATACCCGACATATTCATGTATAAACCATCAACAACATAACGAGATCATCATTATTTAACTAAGAAATTTAATTACATTTTAATTCTAGGAAAGGAAATTGCGTAAAAGAAAACTATGCTATGTCTACTCTAATCATTCAAACTGCAATAAGGAAACAATTGAAAACATAAATTAAACTATGATATTAAAAAGTAAATTAACAATCTATATTAACCAACAACTAATTAAATGAAATCTGATATAAAACTGAAGTAAACAAGCTATAATAAAAAACTGAAATTAACTCTATCCATCCATCAATCCTTGTCAAAAGAAAACCCAAATTAAAAACTTTGTTCTATCTAATTAAAAATATGTTTTAAATTAGACTATAAAATCATAAAAGAAAGCATGATCTAACATCTAAATTCACATGGGGTTAATATAGAGAGAGAGACTTGCAAATCTTTTCCTAGTCTATAAAATCAATGCATGCTAATATGTATCATCATCTAACCTGCAAAACAACTAAAACAATTAAACTACAACAAACTAGTTATCATAATAAGAACATACATGTACAAGAAAATAAAGAGAGTAATTAAATTAAGAATTGCATAAACAAACATGAAGACAGTTACCAGACTGCTGGTGGGCCCCCCAGCAAGTTGTGGTCACTCTCTAAAATCACACCACGAACTCAGCAGGCCGAATTCACCATAAAAATCCAAAAACACAGTTCTTGCATAATTCTGGCAATGTAAAAACCCAAAACAGAGTAAAAACGAATTTGTCTCCAATACAATGGTTCTTCTACTTGCTTAAAAATCTTATGACCATCCTATCAATATTTATAAGCTTACGGACTAAGTGGTCGACCACAGGAGGGTCGAACCACTTCTAATTTCGATAAAATACAATAAATAATGCCCTAACTGACAAAACAGAGCAAGCCAATAATCACCCTCTTTGAACAACTCAAACTGAGTTGTCTGGAGTTCAGTAGCTGCAGGGGGCAAGGATAAACAAAACCCATGTTCCCGATTCGCCCAACACTGGCCGTCAATGCCATAACCGCCAACTCGCCTTCCATTTCTGTGCAATACAGAGTGTTGGACATAGGGCCGGATCAAGTGCCGGATCAAGAAACATAGTGCGTTTTTTCCCTGTAACACCAAAAACGTGAATTAGCTCTTAATAATCATAAAACATGATAAATTATACTTGATTCAATCATGAAACATGAATTACACGTACCTTATGGCGATCATACCATTTTATCATGAAATTATTCAAAAAGCTCCTTTAAAGTATGAAAAACACATATGTACATGTGGTAAAAGTGTATGATAACCATCATGAAAGTGATCATATCTCGGGCCCAACAGTGTACATGCACATTTTCTTTATTTTCCTATTGTTCAAAGGGACTACTATTTTTAGCATGTCTATTTTTATCATGACTATTTATGGCATGTTTATTTATAGCATGTCTATTTTTTAAAGTAATTGTTTATAGTAGGTCTATTTTTAGTAGGTGGGAGTGACATGACAGTGACAAGGATCAAAGCACACTCCACCTTGAATATTCCTTCTTCCATGGGATTATTTCCCTCCTAGACAAGTGTGCACTTCAACTAGAGTTTAGTTCAATGTGCAAGAGTTGCATGTATGCACTTAGTGTCAGTTCTATTATTAGTCACTTCAGTTATGGATTTTAGTTCAACAAACATGAGTTTTTACTTGTGCATGTTTAACTCTATTATTAGTCAACTTTGAACCAACTCCACTTACTACTAGTCTTATTTTTGGAAGTTTTGATTCCAAAAATAGCCAAGTCCATTCATAACTAGCCTACTACATTTTTGGCTAGTTAACTCCACTTATTGTTAGTTAATTTTGGAATCACATGTGCATGAAAAGAGAATCTTCTCTCATGGAGAATTCTATATATATATATCACTCTCTCTTTCTAAATCAATTCATTATAATGAATTCAATAGTTCATTCTCTCTTCCTTATTTTTGGTCTCATGCTTGCATGTGTTCTTTCTTCTTAGCAACTAGATTATCGTGCTTAGCAATTTATCTTCTTCTTTGCAACTAGATTATTGTGTGAGAATTGTTACACCTTACAAATGGTATAGATCACTTTCCAGGGAAAATTTTTAGAATTGTTTACAGGATAGAGACGTGTTTTGACGTCTATAAAGAACCATTCTAATATGTCGTTAAGCGGGTAAAATTGTGGTCAAGGAAGAATACACACAAAAACTACACATGGTTTCATCTTGTTGCAAATACATGTAACCCCTATCAGTACCCCTTCAAGTAGTATCACATCAGACATCACATATACATGAAATTCCACTTCCATGTACCCTCAGGTATATTGGGAGTCTTGTAGGTACCTTGAAATCAGTCATAGGTCATCCATTCTATCGTCTGACTGCTATAGTGGCACCAAAAACAACACTAGGGAAGAATACTCTCACATACCTAGGTAATCATGTAGTATGGCCAAGGGTTTAATTAACCCTCCTTAGTTAAAGCCATAAGATATTGGGTCGAGTGCTAATGTTGGACCCTGAAAGTATATAAGAGAGTTATAGCACAAGGAAGTCCCTTGTCCTTAGGACCCTTCAAAAACCTACCCCTTTCTACTTGAATAGAAAAAATGTTGAAATTATGCACATCCAGTCTTGGGAAACCTCTCTTCGTGCATCTAGGTTGTGAAATTCCTACACAATCTTCAATATTCAAAATTTGGGCATTATGTCAACACAATATTATCCAGCCAAGAGTACAACTCTATAGGAGTCAAATAAAAAAAAGGGTATAAGTGGTCCCACCAACACCCTTATTTGGGACCTATCTCAATAGATTTCTCTCTTCATGTTAATTGCAGTGGTACCCCTCTTTCCTAAGCCTTTTTCGTGTGGGCCTACCCACTCTATCCGGCACCCTTATTTGGGACCTATCTCACTAGATTTCTTGTGTCGTGTTTATTACAATGGTATCCCTCTGTATAAGCCCTTTTGTATGGACCCAACCACACCATTATTGCATGCCTATCTCCCCAGTTTCGAAAACCACACTAATCACCTTTGTACAACTCTCTAGTAAGATTTTATGTGTGGACCCACTCATCCCCTTCCATTACTCACCTATCACTCTTAATTGTGAACCCTCCCTAGATCGCAACCCACAACCAAGACTTTGGCAATCACATGTCTTCCCTAGAAGACTCTTTTACCGACCTCCAGAACAAATTTAATGCAGCTCAATCTCAAACCAATCAAAGTTTGACTCAAGTTAATTCCAACATTGCTACCTTTAATTCCAAGCTTACTAGCCTTCACCACCTCACTGCCCAAATTAACTCTTTGACAACATTTATTAATCAATTCAAGGGCCCTGACTCCTTAGAAAAACCTTTACACCAAGAGGGAGTTGAAACATCCCATTCCATGCCTTTTCATTCTAAGTCCTTTGCTCATAATTTGCGTCTTCCTAAAGTTGAGGTAAATAAATTTGATGGCTTGGACCCCACTGGTTAGGTCACTCAAATGGAACATTATTTCTCATTGCATGGTAACATCGATGACTTCATGAAATTTTGTGCCGATGTCCTCCATTTAGATCCAGAACGCTAACAATGGTGGCAATTGCATAAAAATTCCCACCGAGATTATATTTCTTGGACTCAATTTCTTGTTGATATTTATGAAGGTTTTGAAATAGACACTCATCATTTGGCTTGTTTGACCAAGCTTAAAAAATCAGGTACTATTGAAGACTACATCACTACTTTTGAGCAATCAGATTTCCGCACAAAAGGAATGGTCGACACCTTCTTTTGTGAATGCTTTATTAGTGGTCTCAAGGATGACATCATGCTCATGTCCTAATGGCTGACCCTAAGACATGGATTGAATCCGCTCACAGGGCCAAGGAAGCACAACAAGTGGTCACTACTGAAATAAATAAAAAAATGCATCCCTTATTCCCCATCCCCGCTCCACCAATCCATCTCCTCATTACACTCCTCTTAAGGTCCAAAAATTAACAAGGGCGAAAATGGTTGAATACCAAATTAAGGGTCTTTGCTACAATTGTGATGAAAAATACTTCTGACACAAATGTAAGGAGAAAAAACTTTTTTATGGCCATTTATGAGGACATTTCTAAAGATGAAGGTGATGTTTCCCCTCCCAAATCACTACCTTGCCCAAATGGCAACAATACACCCTACAAATTGATGTGGAACCCCTCATCTCTCTGCATGATCTAACTGGTCTTTCAGCACCTCAAAATCTTAAATTAATTAGCTATATCAAGCATCGTAAAGTCATTATCCTCATCAACAGTGGCAACACCCACAACTTTATTCATTGAATAATTTTTCAAAAGACCCATTGATATATCCACACAGTCAACAAATTTTAGATCATTATTTCCAATGGAGGTTCCATGAAATTGTAAAGGTCATTGTGAAAAGTGTGTCTTCAAATTATTGATTATACTTTGAAATCCCACATATTTTCCATTGAAATGGGGGCTTGCAACATTGTTCTGGGTGTTGAATGTTTACGCACTTTAGGTCCCATCACCATGGATTTCAAGAAATTATTCATGAGCTTCCAATATGATGGGTATCGTGTTAGAAAAACAGGACCGCCTTGAGCAATAAAATAAAACAAATCTGAAACAAAACACGAGAAGACACACAATACAAGAGGGAACCGACAGATTTATGTGGTTCACCCGGTGTGAGCTACGTCCACCCGAGAGAATTCGGGTCCTTCCTTTATTATTATCCAACAAATGAAGGGATACAACCTACAAACAAAACCCGTTGTAACTTCCTCTTCTTTTTCTCAAGTCTCCTCTCTCGAATACAATATTCACCATCATCCATAGCCGTAATACATTTCCCTCATAAAGGGTTGCCTTCTAGGGAAAAACCTGGCATAATCTCTACCGTTAGATACTGCGACCTTATAATGAGCGGTCCAGGTTTACAATGAAATTACAATTTACTTTTATAAGGCAATTTTTATTTTGGGGGATTTTCCCTCGAACCCTCGTTGGGGACCCTCTTGCCCCCAGACTCCTCAGCTGGGGGGATAGCTCCCCTAGACCTCGTAAAAGGGGTACCCCCTCTGCACTCCAGCTGATGGAAGAGTGTGTACACATACTTAAGATTGTAAATACTTCATGGGGTATAAACCGCGGTGAAAGCAATGACCTACGAATGGAAGGTCAATGGATGGGGTATAAACACGGCTGAAAGCAATGACCTCTGAATCAGGAAGATAATCAGGCTCCACAACCAACATATCGTTATAGGTTCCAGGGCATCACTGATGGTTCACCCAAGCTTGTCAGTTCCCACTGTATGGAAAAACTCCTCAAAAGGGTCATTCATGTATTATTTCCCAATTCCATGCCATTCAATCCTTTGAGACACCTTCCCCAACCATTCATCCTACCATGCAACTTATCTTATCCAAACACCACTTAGTTTTTGAAAATCCCAAGGCCTCCCACCTTCTTGTGGTCCCCATGATCATTCCATCCCACTTATACTTGGAAATATTCCACCCAATATTTTCCCTCATTGCCACCCATGCTCTCAAAAAATTGAGATTGGAAAAATTGTTCAAGAATTGTTAGATGCAAGTGTCGTATTCCCTAGTACTAGCCCTTATTCATCTCCCATGGTCATGCTACTAAATAAAGAAGGTACTTGGTGCATGTGCACTAATTTTCGAGCTCTCAAAAAAATTACCATCAAAGATAAATTTCCCATTCCCATCATTGATGACCTTTTGGATGAACTGATTGGTGCTCAATTCTTTATCAAACTTGATTTGTGTTCCATCTATCACCAGATTTGTATGAATAAAGTTGTTATTCCCAAGACTATGTTTCGTACTCATGAAGGCCATTATGAGTTCTTGGTCATTCCCTTTGGCTTGTATAATGCACCATCAACTTTATAAAGTCTCATGAATCACATCTTCCGATCCTTTCTCTGTCATTTTGTTATTGTTTTCTTTGATGGCATCCTCATTTATAGTAAAAATTGGCAATCCCATCTTTCCCATGTGGATCAAGTCTTACAACTACTTTATTAGCATCAACTCTCTCTAAAAAGGACCAAATGTGCCTTTCGGGTGCCATAAGTGGAACACTTGGGCCATATTGTTAGTAAGGATGATGTTTGAGTGGATCCCAAGAAAATAGAAGCTATGTAGGATTGGCCCTGCCCTAAAATTCTTAAAAGTTTGTGAGGTTTTCTTGGTTTAACTAGATACTTTTCAAAGTTCATCCAAATTATGGAAAAATTGCATCCCCGCTCACTTCCCTCCTTGAAAAATTCTTTCAATTGGAATGTGGTTGCCAACGAAGCCTTCCAAGATTTGAAAGATGCTATGTGTACCACTCTAGTATTGGCTTTTCCCGACTTCACAAATTTTTTTGTTTTGGAGTGTGATGCCTCAAGGAAAGGCATTGGTGCAATTGTCATGCAAGAAGGCACACCCTTGGCCTTTACTAGTAAACAAATTTTGAGCGACACTTGGGAAAATCAACATATGAAAAATAAATGTTGGTTATTTTACACGCGGTGAATAGTTGGAATCCTTATTTGTTTGGGCAATGCTTCCAAATTAAAATTGATCATTCCAGCCTCAAATATCTTTTAGAATAATTTCATCCCTTGAGCAACATAAGTGGGTTACCAAATGTTTGGCTATGATTATGAGATAATTTACAAGAAGGGAAAAGACAATGTGGTAGCTAACGCTCTTTATAGGAAATATGAAGAGGAAGGGTCCCTCTTTTCACTCTCATTTATTATAGTTGATTGGTTGAATGCAATTCACCATGAATGATTCCAAGATCCCAAAATTTTTATCCCGATCCAACAACTGCAACAAGACTCTAATGCGTCTTCAGTCTACACTTGGCACAATGAGGTGCTCCACTATAAAGGTCGCAATGTAATTGAGAACATAGTGCAACTTTATACATTGTGCTCTCTAAACTCCATGCCTTGCCAATTGCAGGATTTTTGGCTTTCATAAAACCTAAGAATGGATCAAATGTTCCTTTTTCTGGGAAAGCATGAAACATGACATACCCGCTTTTGTGGTTGAATGTTATATTTTCCAATGCCACAAGGGAGAAACGATGAAAACTTTAGGCACACTACAACCTGTCCCTATCCAACCTATTGTATGGACATATATCTCTATGGACTTCATCGTCGAATTACCTAAATTTGGAAATAAATTAGTCATTGTGGTTGTGGTTTATAGACTTTCCAAATATCCTCATTTTTGTGCCCTCCAACATCCATTTAAATCTTCCACGATTCAAATTTTCATGGACAATATATTTAAACTACATGGTATGCCATAATCTATTGTCTCAGATCATG
Source organism: Picea sitchensis (assembly GCA_010110895.2). NCBI lineage: Eukaryota > Viridiplantae > Streptophyta > Pinopsida > Pinales > Pinaceae > Picea > Picea sitchensis. Next base: position 88,574 of record SNQJ01S0006573.1, on the reverse strand, counting down.
ATCTCACTTTCACAAGTAACTTTTGGCAATAATTGTTTAGGCTCCAAGACAAGCAATTCATCTCAACATTGCCTATCAACCTCAAACTTATGGTCAAACTGAATCTGTCAACAACTGTTTGGAAGCCTATTTGTAGTGCTTCATATTAGAATGGCAATCTCAATGGCTTCAGTGTATACCCCTTGTTGAATGGTGGTACAATACCACTGACCATGGTGCCACTCACATGACTCCCTTTGAGGCGATCTATGGTCAAAATCCCCCCTCAATATTATCTTACCTTCCTGGTGTCTCCAAGGTTCAGGAGGTTGACAAAACCATTACATTTCTGGTTGACATTATCCACACTCTCAAAGACAATTTGTTCATTGCTCAAAATCAAATGAAGCAATAGGATAATCAACATCATTCTGAACGCCATTTTGGTGAAGGGGATCAAGTGTTTCTTCGTCTACAACCATATAAGAAAATTTCCCTCAAAATAGACCATTGTTAAAATCTTGCTGTAAAGTTTTATGGCCCCTATACAATCAACAAAATCATTGGTCCCATGGCTTACAAATTAGCACTTCCAAGTCACTCTAAGATCCATCCAATTTTTCATATCTCCTACTTAAAGAAAGTGATTGTATCCAAGTATCAAGTTCAAACTAGTCTCCTTGAATTGGATGAAGAAGGTTCCATTTGGTTATAGCCACAGGCCATCCTGGGCCAACATGAGTGTCGTCTTCGCCAATGCACCATTCAAGAAGTTTTAATATAGCGGAAGGATACACAACCCAACGATGCCACATGGGAGACAACTTTTATTCTGCAACAATTCCCACATCTCAAGCCTCGAGGACAAGGTTGTTCTTTAGGAGGGAGGGAATATTAGGATCCTCACCTCCCTAACCCCTGAACTAGACATAATACTATGTATATCTACGTAATAAAGGCAATTATTAGTAAATAAGTCCTATGTAATAGTGTGAACACAACTATTGTGGGAAGGATTACTAGAAGGTTTTGCTTACTAGAAAGATCCTTCTCTAGAATGTTCTTAAGAAGATAGAATTACTATACACAGAGGTAGAAAGCATTGTAAAATATGTCTTGTGGGATCATTTGTAATTCGAGTTTTTCTCAATTGGAGGTTTCCCCATTGAAGAGGCAAGTGACCATTGCTTCCATATTAATAAAGGTATCCTATTTTGCCCATATTGTTATTGTGTTAGTTGTTCAATTTCTCCTGCTAAACATTTTTATAATGTTATCCCCCCATGCATAGGGGTAACTAGAGGAGATCCTGTCTCATGGCCCACAATGAATATAGTGATCTCAACGATGATGATGATGATCAACAAGTCCACTCATGGAAGCCCAACATCCCCTCTCAGATGCCTCTTTCACTCTTGATCAACAAATCTCATCCCATCAATTCAACATGGTCTTTGGGAGATGGTATTCCAATGTCGTCATGAGGTACATTAGAAATTTTTCCATATGAAGTGTCTTACTTAATATATTAGGAATGTGAATGAGGATCATTGGTTGAAGTTAGATAATGAATCATAAACTCAAGAAGTTATGCTCGTTTCCTTGTTTCACCTTGGTGGCCATCATTTGTACTCTAGCCTTGTGTTGTCACCCCCAAGGAACAAGGGTATTAATTGGGGGGTCTCACAAGGGTAATTTTCCATTTCCCCATCATACTCAACACTTACCATCCTGGAGCCTGTCGCGGTGTACTAAGCTTCGATAATGGGTCATGGTTCATTATGTCATGAGAAGAAAGGCTAGAATGTCGAGGTTGATGTAGCTGCCAGTAAAATAAGATAAAGAAAGAATTTTATGGAATAACAAGGACATTTAAAAGCCACAATCCATACTTGAGCTCTACCCTTTTTGCATTCGCTCCAGTCCTGAGAGTGAATAAATGCCTCATCAATTGGAAAGGACTTGATAAATATCCCACTATTATATGAAGCAATGAATGCTAATACTTGAAACCTTATAAAGATGACTTGCAAATCAATAAAAAGGAAAAGATAAAAGGCATATTAAGGGGTTTGGAAAAATGTAGTGCCTAGAAAGGGGTGAATCAAGAGAAGGCACACCCTCTACAAAGGTGCGCATAGATGGACCAAATGATTCCATAAGCCATGAAGTAAGCCCAACACATTTCACTATCACACTTACTCTCAAAGGGTTTATTTTCTTTCTTGCTTCCCTCAGGATGCATCCCTCTACTTGGGTCTTTTATTTCCTACTCTGGTTGGCACACATAATAGGGTCTAATGATGGTCCTCCCATACTTAAACCTACCAACTTACATAAATTCTTGGGCTAATGTGAAGTTTGAAGGGGATACTTGATGTGAATTGTTGATGTGGCTTCTATGTTAAGTAACGACTTACTTTAAATGATCTAGGGACTCTTATACCTTGTGAACATTGGTCTTACTTGATTCCATAACTTTGATTGATTTGGATTCACATAACATGGTTCTTTGAAGGACATTCCATGTTTTCACCTAGGACATTGTGAATTTATTTGCAGAATATGGCACATGTGATGCAAATCATTGAGTCATTTGATGGCTTGACATACTCGGACATGGGCTCTCACATATTCTAGACCTTGGAAGATGGACAAATTGGCTTGCATTTAACATATATGGTCATGATGGCACACATATGTGAAGAAATCCCACACTTTGGGAAGTGCACTCACACCTTACTCAGACACTTGATGGAGGACATTGCACTTGGTTTGGCTTGGACACTACTCAGAGAGATGGTTCATGATCATTCCACCTTGGACTATGGTTCTCTCACCCTGACGTTGGGCTCTTTGATGATGATGTCATGTGCTAGGGTATGACTGAGAGGATGGGCTTGTTTTCCAATAGACACCATTTGATGACTTGAGGTATGCCATGACACTTGATGAGGATTCCCCACCTTTCTTACACCACTAGACGATGACATGTGGCCTTGGGAGGCTCTCTTCACTTTCTTGAGGGATTGATGTCACCACACGTGTGACCCTATGGTGGTTTATTTGTATTTATTTTCATTTTAGAGGCTATTTGAGGGGTCAAACCCACTTTTATGATGGATTATTGTCACTTTACTTCATTTAGTGGACAAATAGCACTTGGTTACCTCATATATAAAGAGGAAGCGCTCAAGCTTATTTTTTCATCATCACAACTCCTCACACTTGTGAGGGATCTCTCTTAGAAACATTTGCTCCACTTCTCTTGTCCTCTTGGAGTCTCTTGTGCGCACTATTGGAGTAATTTTGGATCAATGTTTCTCTTATTGATGGTGATCTCTTCATGAACTAGGGTTTCCTCATGCTAATTTGCCTTGCTAGCAAGTGTTTACTTGGATGCATGTGATGTTTTTTTGGTAAATCTTGGTAATTTGCTGGATTAGAGTGGTAATTTTTCATGTTATCTTGATATTTTATGAAATCTTGAAACCCTACGGAAGGATTAAGAGTGGTTATCCCCTTCCCTTGTGTTGTGAGAAAACAACATCCCCACCAAAACTATTAGTTTTGATGGGGACCCATAATACCAAAATTTTGGCAAGACACTACTCTTTACCTACATGATTATTTATCCACTTACAAGCTTACTGTTTGGATATAGTCACTGAAACCAGAGAATAGGAGTTCTTCACAAATCTTTAGGTTTGTATTTCCAAACCACTCTTACACTACTTTGCAAGCTCCAAACGTTTTCCAAGGGAACCACTAGAAACTTCAAAGCTTCATCTCCTCCTTGTTCGATTCATTTAACCCTATCCTTTACCTTTTCGTCGTCACTTTACTCTCCACCCTTTAACGTGCTCGAAACCAAAATCTCGATGACAACGCCTTTATAATGTCGTCGTCAAGGAAAAAAGATCGAAGATGATCTTTCGTGAGTTCTCCTTAAACGTCGACGACGAAACGCCCGCCTATAAAGCCATATCATCACCCAAAGGGCATGACGGGATTAGCCCCTGAGCCCGCACTGACATATTCTTCATATCAATTGTGCTTATAATCCCTTTTCCCTGTCACTTCATAGTATCACCTTTATGCCCACATGTGGTTAGCTCTCACTCGTTGGTTCTTTCCAGCAAAACCTTTTCGTTGTCGGTAAAAAAAATTATGCATGCTTTTGTTCTCACCCTCACATATTGTTGATGACCAAACTTTAATATCATCCTATGACTGAGATCCACCTAGTGATCACCGACTACACCATAATCGTTAAAACTACACTATCCCCTGACCCGACCCACACAGTTATTTTAATGTATTATCACAATGATTGAGTAAATGATTTATTTTAAGAAATCATATTATTAAGTGTTGTAAGCTTATTGCATACCTTTAAACACTCTCCTCGAAATTAATGATAAACTTAAAAGTTTCGTCGCGGAGGATCGTTCTACAATCTTTGTCTAACAAGCTTCACCCTTATAAACTTCTAACAATGACGGTTTTTTGATGATCCCTTCCTCATATTAGTCCCACTCCTCTGATGATACGGTTAATGGTCATAACCTCTAGATTGTTTGCGATTACATTTATGGCACCACATACGATTTTGACCAAGTCGAAGTTGTAACACATTTCTTCATTAATTTCACCAGGACTTGGAGGAAATTTGGGAAACGTTAAAACATTGTTGAAACTTAATTTACCCTACTTGTCTATATTATCACCAAGAAGAATAGACACTACTATTAAGGTTTGATCAATTGCTCTTTCGATTATTGTCCCTAGTCTACAAGTAAGTATTTTGTAAATCATTTAGCATTTGTTATTTGTATCAATATGGAAATACACTCATTTGCTTAATTGTATGGTTTTTGCAGGTGGAAAAATGTCTCGGATGCTAACCAGAAAAGGGAAACTCCGAACATCAGTCATGCTTGTTCCTGCCACGGTCCCAGAGTCTTTCAACGTATTCAATACAAACAACCATGATGGAATGGAACATTACCTCAACTATTATGAAATTTTTGACATGTTCCAGAATGAAAGATTCCTGCCTGATGATCCAGACATTGGCAAGTACATAAATATTCTCAAAAGTGGCATCCACACAGTAGTTTCTCACCCGAAACTCTTCCCTTACAACAATACTGCAAGGTAATGTTTTGCACATTTTCAAAAATACACAGGACTAGTAGTTGAGAGTGTGTGGATTTTTCACCTTATAGTAGAATTTTTTGATTTCCTCTTATATATATATATTTGTTTAACTGAACTACAATTATCTAAGTGAATGTATTTTGTGCTAAATTATTATAATTGAGGGATTTTGCGAACATTTTAAATGGTTTACTATCCTTTATGAAATGAATGGTATTGTTTATTGGATTGGAYGCATACAAGAAATATTTTAGGTGTGATAATTATTGTCATTAGTACATGTGCAAGTCATGTATGTGATAGCTACACATGTATGCATTGTACATGTACATTGGCATGTATAAGTGTTTTAAATTGATGATGTTTTATCTGATATGGATGTATGAATCATGTATCATTAACCTTGTATTGTAAATTACTCAAACTTCGAGACGATAACAACCAAATTACTTTTTATTGATCATAGTTGTTAAGTTAAATTTGATTAATTATTAAATTAAATACAATGGATCTTTTTTTTTACTATTTTATTATATTATGGTACATGAGGCAATTAATGAGGGATAAGGCAGTTGGGGAATTGAATGAGGGGGAGGGATTCAAGAGAGGGGATAAGGAAGAGGGGAGAGGACTGAGAGAGGGGTCTTCTATTTATTTTATTTTTTTGGGGGGGGGGTGAAGAATTATGGAAGAAAAGGAAGAGAACAAGGAGGGAATTGGAAGGAAAGATTGTTTTGGGGAACTTTTACATGGGCACAAAAGGCACTGTTGTTGCTGGGAACTTTGGGCTCAAGGGCCAGGAAACCGTAAGGAGTCATGGAGCTAGGGAGCCAGAGAGGTTGTTCCTAGTTGGATAGGAGGTAAATATTCAGTTTCAGGCAAGAATTCAGGCAAACACTTTCAACAAGCAATTTCAGCAAGATGACCTTCTTCTTCAAGAGGTAAGAGGTAATTCTAAAATTATTATTTTGTATTCAAATTTAAGAAATTTTCAAGTTATAGCAGTTATAGATTTACTCTAGTTTTAAAGCCATTATGGTTATTACACTAAAGGGAATCGGGGACTGGCATATGAAAAAGTATTATACCTATGTTAGGATATTTGGGTCCATAGGACCGCCACATTTTCTACCTAAGTATGTGTCTGATAAGTTACTGGCGAGAGAAATAGCCTATGAGACAATGGAAAAGGGAACTATTAATTATTTATCAAAGAAAAACAAAAGGTATTGGCCCATTTTTCCTCTTCATATAGGAACGTTTTCTCTCCTGAATAAGAAACAAGGTGAAAAGCAGGTTGAAATCTTAAAGGAGTTGTGTCTTTGCATTGAGGAACCAAAATCCCATGTCCCCCAAAACATAGTATATGAACATATGAGGGTTGTAAAATTGGCACCACGGATTATGCATGAATCTAGGTTTGCAAAAGATATCTTTCAGGGAACCTTATGTTTTGAAGAGGCAGTAGAGAGACTCACCACTGAAGTAGCCCGATAACAATTGAGGAAAGAAGAAGATCAGGATATGACCTTGAGGCTAGAACAATTCAAAGCCTTGCTCCTAAAAGATAAAGAAAGACCAGAGACAAAAGAACATGAAAAGAAAGAAAAGCAAGCAAAACTAGCAAGAAAAGTTGATGAGGAAGAAGAAATATACCAACAGAGAAAGAAGGAGGCTGAGGAAAAACATGACAAGTTGGAAAATACCAAAGCTAGAGAGATTTCCCCTGAAGGAAGTAATTGTTGAGAAAAATATATGAAATGATCTTACTCAATCRTTTTCAGATTCTGCTTGGCTAAAGMAAAATAGACGGGAATATCACCCTATGTTTATAGCCAACAAAAATAACATCATAACTCAGAAGTATTAATTACGAGTGCTTAGACTAGTCTTTTATGAATAAAAAGCTTGYTGGAAATTCACTTTTTATATGATTTTYTGAATATAATAGTTGTTGAAAACAAATGTAAAGACATAAGTAAGACACCAAGATGATAATCAAGACAAATGAGACATAAAGCAATCATTTATTTCATTCCAATTCACCAAATAATCATTTTCTTTACAAAATCTCATACAAAAATTTTGGACCAAAGTCAAACTCAGACATCCCCGATGGAACATACAAAAGGACCTCTGACAGAAAACCAAAACTGAACTCTAAAAGTTGGATCAGCTTGCCACAGATTGTTGCCCACTCGAATCTGCACAATAGCCTTTGTCAGTCATGAAAACTAATTCACAAACAGATAAGTCTACACAGACTATCAAAGATAGATCAACACCTCTGAAAATAAGTGTCTGAATGATGTAATTCAACCCTGAATGTTGTTGTCTACAATAAGACCCTGCTATCATAAAATAGAATTAGGCTTGTGATGAATTAAGGAATGTATGAAAAATGAACTATCTCAACATAAACTCAAGAGCAAACCTTAGTATGCTTCTGCTTCTATCCCCCCTTTCCTTTTGCCTTTAGACAAATTAGAATTGGTTGAAGTAGTTGAACCAACTCATTAGTTAAGTTAATTAAAAGACTCAACCAACTTTTAGTTAGGGGGAAAGTAATAATCATAATAAGGGTTATAAATAAATAATAAATAGTAGGTGGGACCCCTTGTGACTCCCTTTGGTTCTTAACAATCATAGCATAATAGTCAATTAAACAAAAACACACCTCCTTGTGACTCTCATCCTCATATCAACATTTGACAATTTATCTCAATAATGTTTGCAATTATTTCCAAAATATATTACCAACATATCTAAAAGCATGCTATACGAAAATCTGAAGTCAACTGTCATCAACAATAATATAAAAAAAAAAACTTAAAATCCATGTTTTCCAAATTGTGAGGCAATCTTTCCCTTGCTGATGCTATCATCTTTTAGTTCTTCTGAACCTGCTTTAGGTTGTGTGGAATATTTAAGCCGCATCTTGTTGATCATATGAGAGCAATCGTCCTTCCAATGCATGTGGGAGGACACGGATTTACCGGAATTATCTAAAGATGCGGAAGGGGCAGTAGCGGCTTTCTCTTTGACAGAGCTGTGGTAGGCCTTAGTTTTCCGCCTTTTACCCGAGTAGTTCATCTCTGTATGCGTGATTGATTAACAAATAGTATTTTAAATAACCATACATGATAACTCTTTAAAAATATGAAATAGATTTTGGCTCAGCACTATATCAGACCCATGCAATCCAATCCATACAAATTGTTTATTCGTTTGTCAATGAGCAGGGAGTGAACAAAAGGTCCTGGGATATGCGAGTGTCTTGTATTGAGTGAATCATGATATAATGAGGGGGGAAAAGAATGTGATTACTGTTCAAAGACAACAACAATCAACTGCAATGCAAATCCAAGGAAACATCACTATGATGCAACCAAAAAAACTGTGACTTCCAACTGTATTAATATAGAATTCTTCTTAACTGTAATCAATTTTAAAACAGGGAGTGAAAAATGAATGTGGGGAGGTGATGGGGTTGTAATCAACAAAAACAGAGAAATAATGGTGGGAAAGAGAGTGGGTATTGTTCATAAAATTAAATAAGTAATCCATAAAACCATTATGTAAAAAGAAATACACCAACCAAATGACCAATGTGACCCAATAAACAACTACTGTGTATAGTTCAAACAACCCTGTGCATTAGCTATCTCACTGTTCGTAATCAAATATTTAACACAATGTCATCAAACAAGATAGTATGCATTCCACAACAATCTGTAGGGGAGCTTTGTTCCTCTTATTTATCCATTCAATATTTAAAAATAATTCCCAAATGCATAAACAGTTACTTATTTCCACTTTGTCCAGCATATAAAATCAACCTCTATTCACAAATATTTCAACCATCAAATACAACTCAAAGGTCGTGCTCGATTATGTCCTTAAATTCATTTAATAATTTAATTGCAATGGGATTATACTGTCACAACACCTGTGCCTATCACTATTAAAATGCGGGATATTTGTTAAATATACATAGTGGGCAGTCAACTCAATAATCCATATTTAAATTACAAAGATCCTGACTTGCCATTTAAACACACAGACAACAATCACCACTTCAACTCACGCAAGTGTATTTATGAGACTGTACAGGTCCAATTTTCTTGACTCTAAAACATTCAAAATGTTGGGCTATCCATCCAACACAACGAGGCAGCAACAACATACCCGACCTCATAATACAATTAATCAAATTGCAATAAACCATGCATCAGAAAAACTTTGTGATTATCTCTGGGAGCGCAACCAAAAATATGTGGCCTACACAGTGGGTAACAACGCCATAATTACCACAATGCGACATTCTCTTTTGAAAATTTTAAAACACACAGTCACAGTATCATTAACTCAACATATCGTGCCGAGCTATCAATCCAACACAAGGAGACAGCAACAGAATTGCTCAATCAATAAAATTGCAACCAAAACCATACTATGTAACAACTCGTGCCCATCCTTGATAATGCAATTAAATAACCAAACATATATAGTGGATGGAAAAGCCATAAACACCCCGATTGCAATAATCATTTGGCTATTAAGAACACAGTTACAGTAATCATTGATTCATGCTTATAGGAATGTCACTCATACCAATGCATCAAGTGTGAAGCATCATTGTGCATTAATCAATTAAAACAATGTTGAGTTATCAATTCAATAAACATAAGGACAACAACTGTGCATTTGATTTAACAACTCATTCCACTTAACCACACTGAGCTTATCCACCCAATTATAATAACAATTGCAGTGACTAGATACCAAAACCAACATCATTGTCACACAATCAACGGGGTGAGCCGGTAATCAACTCTGTCGACAATACACATCAATCCATAACAACCAATAGTAAATCCGACATGCCACAATGGTCTTCTCCAACCCTTGAACTTGAGGAGTCAAGGGTTTTCTCTGTGAACCAACACAGGGAGGCTAGAGTCAACTCCTTTCAATGATGAAAACCTTTGAGACCAACGGTGTACACACAAAGAATACACAATTAACTTCGTGGACAAGGTGATGAATAACGTGACAGGAGAAGCTATGAACATAGGAGAAAGGTTCCATTTGGGCCTTGTAACGATACTTAGCACACGCATGGTATAAACCTCGTGGCTCTCCCAACCAACCAACTAACAATGTTGATATGAAGCAGAGTCAAGAAGAAGCAATATAACCCACTGCACGACTATTAGTAGCATGAACAACCCAATGCCCAAGTGAACAATGTGTAGTGACACAAAGCGCTTCCAACCCATTAAACCCCATAAAAGCCAAAGACTGTGTATGGTGCAACAAAAGCGTGAAGATAGTTAGCCACTAAGACCAGGCGAAAACCCTCCAACTAAACCAACAAGGGTGATAGAGAGCCTCTATGGCTGCTAACACTTAGGACGACCAATAACACTGTGATTTCAAACATTATTGCAGAGAAAACCATCAACGCTTCATTCCAAAGAAATCACAATTTCACACAGTTTCCATACTCAAGGAAATCACAAACCAATACATTCGAGCCAATATCCATTTTATAACCAGAGCAGACTCATGAATGGAAAAAAAAAGACATACCTATAATCAACACACCTTAAAACGCGAGTTGGCCAAGCGGTTCCTTTCTGCTTGAAGGTTGGATACTAACCACAACAAAACCCAGTTGAACAATAGCCTGACTAGGGTGGCGGCCCATGGAAGGAGTAGGGGTGACGTGCAGTAAATGCACGTCACCTCGACACTCAAGTTCATTCAATTTCTTAGTCTTGAGAGCCAACACAACTAATCCAACAAATCATCAATTGAACCATGCATTGAAACCAACAACCCTCCAACAAATCATCCAATTGAACCATGCATTGAAACCAACAACCCTTAATTGCCAAGAGCGCCACCCACATCACATATTACTATTTCCAACTATACAATAATGTATAACAATTATATTTCCAATAACTTAATAAATCGCATAACCATTAGCTTACTGCTAGGTTTAACAATGATCATTTAAATTCCAATGCATGCATAGTGGTATGTTTGCATAGTTTAATTCCTTTGTATTTTGTTGCATTGCTTTCATTTCTTTCCAATTGCTTGTATGTGTTGTTGCTAACATGTTTATTGTGCAGTCTCCTAGTAATAGAGAGCAATGGTATCAATGAATAGCATAGGTCGTAGTAACATAAAATTAGAGCTTAGAACAGAACATGCCTCATTCATCATTTACTTGTCGCACATAGAACCAACACATAATAAGCCCAATCCATCGCTAATAAAACAAGATCTCATCAACCATGTAAGCAGTGTCGAATAGTAGCACAAACATCAAATATGAACCAGATCTGATCTCCAATCTACAAGGGAGTCCCACCTACTAGTATTATTTAGCTTTTATGATAATAGGCTTTAGCAACACTTTGCGGGCAAAATTTCGTTGCGATTTTAATCGTCAACAGTAATGTGGATAAAGAAATGAGTGTAGATCCATAGAAAGTAAAAGCAACAAGTGCAGAGAAAACAACATTGGCCGCACAGGAAGAAGCAAGAAAAAAGGAAGAAGAGGAAAGGAGTAATGTTGTCGAATCTCAAGAGAATAGTTCATTATTCAACAATATAATTGTGACATCAGGCCTTGACACTGACTTGATCAACACCCCAATAGAGGAATGTACCCCATTGGTTGCCATTCCAGTAAGTTTATCAATGACATCTACAGAATTGGGTTTTGAAGGTGCAATGGTCGTTGTTGGTGACTACTACTACAACCATAAGACAAGGGCAATCGAGAAAAGAGCACCTAAGAGGAAAAGAGGGAAAGTTTATGTAAGTCACGAGACTCCTAAAAGGAACATCAAGTGGAAAGTTGGACCAAACCTTAAATACAATGCAATACAAGCACCTTCAACACTTAGTGTTTTTGCTGGTGTAAATATTGTGTCAGATCATGAAGTTGCAGGAGCACTTGATAACTTCATGAGCACTTGATACAACAAGAGCCAAGATTATTGTATTGGAGACAATCCTGGAAACCATCAAGGACACCATGGCTAGTGAGTTGAGAAAAGAGGCCAAGGAGACAAAGAGGATCCACAGAGAGGAGATAGAGAAGCAACTTCAAATCCAAGAAAGGAAATTGAAAGAAAAATTCAATGAAGCAACCTCCCTCAACCAGAAGGCACATCTTGATGAGATGGAAAAACTCAAAGCTGCACATGACCAAGAAGTCACAAAACTCAAATAAGAGTTGTATGGGATATTAACTTTCGATGAAAATTTTGAAGAAGTTAGGAGGTTGCAGCAAGATAACGATATCTTAAAGAAAGTTGTAGAAGAAAGTCAAAATCAGACGGTTACCATAGAGACTATAAAAAGCAGAGGCCATCAAGATGAATGAAGAACTCAGGGACTCACAAAATAAATTCTTCTATGCACTCAATAAAATACATATGGTCAAATCTGATCAACTAAAATTGAGTATGCAGGTGAAAGATATGCAGAAAAAATACCAAGAAGCCTACAACAGGGTCACCGAGTGGCAGGATATTCATTAAAACTCCCCCGAGACTCTGCCTATGTATTCGGATAAGTAGAGAATCAGAGATCTATAACTCTTGAATGCAGGGATGGAAACGATCGCAGATATCAAGAATACCCAGGAGCAGGTCTGTGCAACAAGCAAAGAGTTGTGGAAGTCATCCAACAATCTACTTGCACAGTTCGGGATGGACCCCTTGAGAGATTTAGAGAAGGCATCATCAACTCAAACAATGGTTGAAGATGTGGAAATCAAGAGGAATCTCAGCATGAAGTCTATTGAAGTAATCAATGAAATTAGCATAGAAGTTATAGAGACAAGGTTAATACAACTCGCTAGGTAATTTCGCTAACTAAAGATTCCTTGCAACACATTGAGAAAAAATTAAAGACGGATATTATCCCCATTTGCAACAATGAAACGAACCTTGAAAGGACATAGCTATGTTGAGTGGATGTTATACCCGAGGACTTCAAGACATGGAATAGCTTCATAGACACAAAATTGCAACCGCCAAGGCCCACTTGATTATCTCATTGTAACCGAATTTTGTAGAAGAATCATAGATTTGTAATTATTGTAATATCTTAATCAGGAAAGAGAACGGAAACGTCGCTTCAATCCCCTGACCATTTAACAGTTAGAAGAATACGAAAAACTTCTCTTGGTATTCTATAAAAGACATGAATGTAAAGAAAAGAGGTTTTTTGTGCTTTTGCAATTCAGATGGTATTAATACTTTCGTATGAATAAAAAGAAAGAGGCATTTTTGGAGACCTGTGATTCTGGTGAATGTGTTTGAGATTTCTCTTAATGCCTTAACTGTTTATCTGTGTCATATAAGTTCATTTGCATGAATTATTTCTGCAGTTTTCTCTTGAGTAAGGATTATCACTTGTTTCCTTTATTAAATACAGTCATAATGTAATTAAACATGCTCACAATTTTTTGTTAAGTTGTTTAATTGCATTACAGTTTTATTCATCATTTGAATGTATGAACTACTTCTTATTCAAATGATATCATTCTTGATTGTGTTTAATATTAATTAGCTAGCTCCTGATCATGATAGGTTTAGTGTAGAATTTCATCTTAGTTTAGTTTTAGTTAGCATCATTTTAATTCATCTGAGAACCTTTGGTTCTCAGATTCATATTTAGATAGTTAGTTAGTTAGATTGTTAATCAGGCCAACAATCTAGTCGAAAACGCTACTCCAAACAAGAGTAGGTCTAATTGGGGTCTACTATCAAGTGTTTTCCCTTACCTGCTTGAACGGGTCATTCAGGCCCGTCAACAAAAATGGCGCTAGAAGGAGAGCCATAGAACTAAATGGTTGCAAATAAAAGCACAAACCCTTCATGTTATATTCTGCAAGTTAACACTTCCTTGTCCAATGATTCCCATCAATTTCATTCTGAGCACATTTCCCTTCCCCCGTTGTATGTTGTGAACACACTGGCTCAAGCCAATACTCAACTTGCGTCCACTCATTTCGAATCTACATTTTCTTCGTTGCAACCCCACATATTAACCATCCCACAAATTGATACCATTCTTAGGCAGTCCCACGAGCGTGTAGATCGTGTCCTCACTAGACAATGGAACAGATAGACATGTCAGCCTCCCATTGATTATTTTGTACCTCAAGCACAAGAGAATCCTCACAACGAAGATCCTAAGGGTTTTATGTGTGATAGAACCAAGTAATAAAATTTCCCTATATTCCTACTCTCTTTTTGCAAACTAATAATTATCTATCCATCCAACACAAAGAAGGAGTTTTGTTTCTTATTATTATGTGAAGAATTAAAAAGAGGTTCATTGTATCAATAATACAATAATACCTCATTGAAACTCAAACATGGAAAACATTGGCGCTGGTTGTTGTTAATTGATAGCTTAGTGATTTGCGGGTAAAATTTTGATAGTGACAACACATTGTCTTCCATAACCCTTTCTCTCCCTACTTCCCTTGCTTTTAAAAAGTATTCTAATATGTGGAATATGGATACATGAGATGAAACACTTTCTCTATGATTAGGTGGACTATTATGGATTTGTTGTAGTTGGTTGATGAAGGCTTGATGCTCATATTTTTTTGTTGTACATTTATTCAAGTTGATTTGCGACTACTCAAACCATTTTGTTTATGAAAGAAACCATAATCCAAAAATCATGTTTAATTAATTGAACTTGTTGTAAATTGTATTGTGGTTTCTCTCCCCGATAAGCATATTCCCTATCCCAAATCCAATCAATATCATAAAATCATTTTGTATATAATTGTAAAAATTTTATGCACAATTTATGGTAAATATTCACCCTTAGACAAAGAAAGAGATTGAAGACAAATTGCATATACAACTTGAAGTGCTTGAGCAGAACTGCCAATCTCAATGAAAAATGGGAATTTCTTAAAGAATCTCAATGAACCATTAAATCTGAAATTGAGCAACACCCCACTGCCACTACCAAAATTTTTGGATTTGATCTTGGAGTGGATCCCAAGGTGAAATTTTCAACTTATGATGGTTAGATGGATTCTCTACAACTTGAAAAAATGGTTGATGTAATTGATTGAACCCTATTATGAGATGTAACAAAGAACAAATGAAGACAAAGGTACGTTTGCAAAATGAGAATGTGTGAAGACCCTTCGCATTGGTGGGAGAACTTATGTGAGCATAAGAAAACACTCAGGCCAAGACATCGCACAAGGACAAGGTTTATCATGAAAATAATTGAAGGAGAAACAATAATAATGTCAATGCCTGCAATAAAAGTTGAAAAAATCAATGAATGTTTACATTCAAGAATTCAACCATTATATTATTCAGCTCATAGTGATGGATGGAAAAACAAAGTTAGGAGTTAACACTTCTCAACTCAATAAAATGCTTGATATAATGTGATTCCTATCATGAGGTACATCAATGTACAAATAAAGACAAAGTTGTCTTTGCAATATGAGAATATGAACAGAGGCTTCTCCCTTATAGGGAGAACTTATGAACTTATTGTTAGATTATGAGCTTGATTTCTTATGCGGATTAATTCTTTTATTTTCTTCAATACTTTGATTCCAGCTTAATACACTTCAACAATTTCAAATCATAATCGAATAGCAATAATTATGTAGATAAGTAAACATGCATATCAA
>SNQJ01S0006573.1:50695-66598 GCA_010110895.2 Picea sitchensis | reverse complement strand
TAGAACTAGACTCAAGACTTTAGTTACAACTCAACATTACACTTTAGTTCTAACATAGAACTAGACTCAAGACTTTAGTTACAACTCTTGACAAGGCAATTTGAAATTCTCTTCATGGTGGATAATGTTTACGCGTGCCAACGCACTAGATCAATACAATTACATCATTTGCAATATTAGGAATATCGTTTGTTTCTAGTTCATAGGAATTTTACATTCAACCTAACTTTTACTAGATACCTTAACTTTTGCTCATGGCTCACAAGATTTGACTAGGCTCACAGAGGTTGTATGTTCCCCCTGACTTTTGCACTAGTCTGTCTATGCTCACAAAGGTTGTACATTCCCCCTGACTTTTGCACTAGACTGTCTATGCTCATAGAGGTTGTACGTTCCCCCTGACTTTTGCATTAGACTCACATAGCATCTCGTTCGTCCTGACTTTTAGTTTGACCCACAGAGGTTGTCTGTTCCCCCTGGCTTTTGTCAATACCTCACAAGACTGGTTGATTCTCCAAATCTCCCTAGCTAGCCTCAGGGTGGCCCATATGGCCTCTCATTGGAGAATGACTGTCGATGCTGCCAAATTTAACACTTATGTGTGCACAAGCAAACAATTATCGCCACTGACTTCGTGATAATGAGGATTTGTCCAAGGAAGCTAATTATGAGAACTGAATTGACTCATAAAAGCATGATTTTTTTCTTTTAGCTTCGCAAAGATGCTTGGAAATTGGTTATGAATGCTAAAAGCATTAGACTAATGCATAGATTCTAGACCTTGATGCCTTTATGCAACAATAAATTAATTGGGATCTTCCTCTTTGGCCTTGTTACCTTGGGGAGCTTGATAGCCATTCTACTCTTATTTGAAAACATAGGGTTGAAGCGATGAGAGCATGAACATCCTTTAGGTAATTGTGCAACCTTGAGTTCTTCCACCAAAGTGGGGTTATTATCAACAATTTGTCACATAGTTCTACAAAGTTATAATATTGCGGCTGAACTGCGACCTTACTCTAAGCTCAATGGCGCAAAATATACTTTAAATTTTATAGAAAATCGTTCGTTTCTATGATGACCATGCTAATATTTGTGCTCTGGGCTCGATTATCTGAAGTACTGAATTAGGATTTTTTAAGGCACTTAAAAAAGCCAACCTGTACATATCTAGGTCAATAACCATTTTGGTTTAGACGCTAGATAGAAGATTCAGATTTGACATTCCCAGCACCAATAGTGCTCATTATGTGCCAATTTTCTTACCATGCAACAGATTGGACTTATGATAGCACATGTGTTAAAAGATATAGAAAGTTGTCAAGGTAAGCATCAGTTTTGTATATGAAAAGAAAATAGTCCTTACAACTGTAACCGATATCCTTATAAATATCGAAGATTGATAATAAGATTTCTAAAACTAGCTGTACATCATTAAAGAATAAGAAGAATTATCGCACAATCATATATAGCAAACGTTTTGCATGATTCATAGTCACGAACAGTGCAAAAGAAATTATCATCCACCATAAAGTGTAAATGGACAACCCCTTAGAATGCGAACAATATGTCATATGCTAAAAGAGATGGGAATGTCAAAGTCACAATTGAAATCCTTTGAACAGGCAAGGAAATGAGTGATCCTAAACTACCTAAGCAAGGTTAGAAAGCTTACATTTAATTTGTCAAAGAGAAGTTCGAATTGTTGCAAGGCTTTTGATTATCAAGTACCGATGTTTTTCCTCGATATCGAAATTAGATCCATGATAAGATGCATGATTTATTTTGATGACCAAATTACATGTGATCATTTTAAGATAAAATGTCAATTGATAGATTTAAGCTTTTAATATATTTTTTTGGATGTCTTTTCGATTGGGTTTAGCTCAAGTGGTTGGAAGGAATGTGATTGTTATCCTCCATACCCAGGTTCAATTTCCGCAAATAACATGTTGAGATTTTAATAAATATATTATTGTAATGGACTTTAAGCTTGTTGTTGATAGATGCTGAGAAACAGAGTGATGAAATGCAAGGCAAGATCAGATGTTAGATCAAGTCTAGAGTTAACATGATATTTCCATCCCCTACTCATGATTTGTTCAACCTTTTGGCATATTCTAGGAGAATGTCGAGCCATAAAACTAGCTTGGTAATTGTTAGGCACTATATCCCCTGTACTTGGCAAAGGACGAGAGGGTGATGATTGGGGAAGAAGATTCTTACAAAGTCTTCTTCTTGGAAATAATTGCATGGGAACATCAAGAGCCTTCCTACTTCATGGTAGGAAATTGATTGGGAGAATTTTGAGTTAGGATTATGATTTAGAGATTTGCCTTCTATTAGAAGCACAGTGAAGTTCTCCATGCTATAAAGAGATAAAAAAACTAGCATAGAAATAAAGCCAAATCACATATACAGTGACAGAAAATCTATTGCAGGTAATCGTTATAGAGTTACATGTGAGTGAAGAACAAACCAAGAAGCATGAGATGATCGTCAAATAAACAAAGTAGGATAAGTGATAAGACCATTAAATTGATAGTAATCATAAGTTGGCAATGAATGATAACCATCATATGCGACACTGATGAGTTAAACTGTGGGTGTGAAGGCTTAAATCCAAGTAAAAGACATGGCTTTTCAAATTGAGAATCCTGAGCTGGAGCCTAAGAAAGCTATGTGTGTTTGTTCCTTAATCATCGACCGTTTTCCTGTAGAAAGGAGATTAACTCACCTGAGATTCAAACAACTAGTGTCCACCAATGTGTTAAAGTTTATGCAATGTGTTAATTTGCAGGATTTTTAAAACAACGCTGATCAAGAAAACAAAGAAGTTATAACCAGTGCCACTGTAAAGAATATAAGGATTTTAAAAGTTCCTACATATGTCCAAGGCATTTCCGTCTTGACTTCTATAAGTTTGCTATAATTCAAACAACAAGAAAAATTCTCATCTCTCCTTGCCAGGATTGAAATTGAGATAACAATACATAACACTTGCAAATTTAATCACAAACATGTCCTCTCAAGATAAGACTTTCTTTTTCCAATGTTCAAAAATGTAATCTGGATTCTGACGTATTCCAAGAGGAATTCCTCTGTGGTTTTGTTAGATATAGGTATCCTTCAAGAAAGCCTGTTAATAGACATTGGAGAATTGATATGAAATAACAGACTAATGAAAACAAGCTCCGTTGTAAGGGCTCAGCCTGAGCTGGCTTATGATTCCTTACTCTATATAGACTAGGCTTTTTAAATTAGATTAGGACCACTACAACCCCAAAAAATAGAACTTGGAACAACTTCCTTGAGTTCCTAGACTTGTAGAATAGAGCTTTGGATAATGTCAAGATCAACCGACTTGCCACTGTAAATTTCCAATAACCTTGTGGCATAAGGACTATCCTTCACATACTTATCCAGGAACTTTTGTTCACCTAATGTAACTATAGATTCCAGACTAGTGATAGGCTTGTGAAGCTGCATTGCACTTATAAATTTCAATACTGCGTGGCGAGGCTTGATCCTACTCTCTAAGCTGTAAGTGACGAGCGCTGGATATCTCAGCATGAAATTTTTTGGAAGCCCCGCAGTGTGTATAAAAAAAGTCCATGGTTTTCTGTATCTTATCAATGGAAACATTGAGGAGCGTGGGGTACTTCCTTAGAAGCTCCTTAACCTCATCTTCCAGGAGGCCAAAACTTGCCAAATGGCTTAATTTCTTTTTCAAAATTTCAGGCCCACTGCTGTTTAAGGCACTAAGGGCAAAATAAAATCTTTTTGACGATTGCGAAATACACATATCTCTTACAGAATCAATTTTGAGCTTCAAAGAATCCGGGGCTTAGAATTCCGGGGCTTCTTAATAAAAATAAAACCAATAACTCACCTTCAAACCTGTAATGCTGCAGGAGATCCACTTTGGGTTTCAGCTGCCTCTCAACGTTACATTGCGGAAGCCGAGGTGCCCTTTTCACAGCCATGCTCAGCCTAGCCTTTGATGCAAACAGGCTTTGAAGATATTGAGTCGTAGGTCTCGGAGTTTTCTCTAGACTGCATGAAAGCAATCTGGGTGATTGGCATACCACATCTCGCAAGTGCTCTCCCGTAAGGCCAAATTGGGTTTGCATCAGCTCCAACTTGGGCTTCAGCTGCCGATCAGCTCTGAGACAGATTGCGCTTGGGCGTCTGATAATGATCTTCCTTACCTGATCTCTGGTGAATCCCGAGTCTCTGAAAACCTGAACTGCTTGTTGGGCCGTTTGGGTTGATCTCCTTCTGAACGGGGTACCCTTACATCTGATGACTGGTGATAGTTCAGACTGAGAGAGCCCACATTCGTTAAGTAAGAGTTCTTCAATGGGAGTGTATTGTTGGGAATGGGTGTGTGCTTTTTCTGCTTGTAGATGGTGGTTGTTCTTGGGTGAGCCATTAGCAGCAGCAATGGATGTGGAAAATAATGATAGTTTTAAGTATATCAAAGTGGAGTGAGCGAATGGTGGTGGCGATAGTTTTGCAGTGAGAAGACGGTGAAGAAAGTGGAGTGAGCGAATGGTGGTGGCGATAGTTTTGCAGTGAGAAGACGGTGAAGGGGGCGAGATGCCAGGGATGATGGAAAGTGCTTAAAGAAGTTGGCCATTGCAGGCAGGGGGATTTGTTCAAATTTACCCCCTCTACACCAAAGTGAAGGTTAAAGATTTTTCAAGCTCACGGCAGGCCTCAAGTAGGGTATCGATTTCTGTATTGATTTATTTTTTTGCCCTTCTAGTGGATTTTGTAGTTTGTAACGGACACCCCCATGAATTCGACCACAGGAATATAGATGGAACCAAACCCCATCATTCCCATTATAGTAACAGCACATAGGAGGAAGCATTTGACCTTAGTGAGTTTTGTTTATTATTAGGATTATTATGGTAAATACAATATTTTTCTGGTAAGAGGATGAAAAATTACAATGGGGAATTATCTCGTGTAATATATGGGATTTTAAAGCTAGATGTTAGGATTATATGGGAGCTAGTTTCTTTCTTTCTTGTAAATATTAAGTAAAGTTTTTTTCTTCTTCTAGAATACAACTTAAAACTACTATTGGGCTAAGAACATGTCTTCTTTAGACATAAAGAAACACCTTAATGACCCAAGATGGAGAAGCATTTGGTACTAGTGGTTGCCGGGTTATTTCATGTGGCCAAGTTTTGTTTAAACAAGATGATGTAGTTGTACATTGGGGTCTTGAGATTGTATCAACTACTACTACACTATCAACTTTGAGTATTGCAAGTTTTATTTGCTTTGAAAAAAAATAAAAATAAAGAATACAACAACATCTCATTGAAACTCCAATAACATGGAGTACATTAATGTCACAACACATTGTTTTATAATTTGAGAGTGATAACACATCATCTTTTATGACCCTTTTTCTTCATATTTCCTTTGTTTCATTAAATTGTTTTAATATGTGGAATATTAATAGCCATGAGATGAAACACTTTGTTTATTATTAGGTGGAGTGTTATGGTTCGTTGTAGTTGGTTATTGAAAGCTTGATGTTCACATTTTGTGTTGTGCATTTACTGGATTATTGAAACTTTGAAGTCAGCTTGCTACTATTCTTACGATTATTTATGAAACACGTCATAATCCAAAGAACATTGTTAATTAATTAAACTTGTTAAAATTTGTATTGTTGTTGCTCCACTTTTGTAAGCATACTCCCCATCCCAAATTAAGTTGGTATCATGGCATTATTTTGTACATAATTATATAATTTGTGTGCACAATCGATGGTAAAGATTCACTCTCAAACAAAGAAAGTGACGAAAGACAAATTGCAAAGCCAGTTTGAAGTGTTTAAGGCAAGAATAGTCAATCTCAATGGGAAAAAGGGAATTCCTCAAAGTATCCCCACGAACGATTACAATATGAAATTGAGCATCTCCCCACTACCACTACTAAAATTCTGGGTCCACTCTCAAAGTGGAGTCCAAGTTGGGAATTTCACCCACGGTTAGATGGATGCTCTACAAGTTGACAAAATGGTTGATGCAGCTTATTGAACCCTATTATGAGATGCAACAAAGCACAAGTGAGGTCAAAATTACCTTTGCAAGATGATAATGTGCGAAGATGTTATTCTTTGGTGGGAGAACTTGCGTGAGCATAGGAAGACGCTCAATACCAATTAAGCCATGACATAGGATGAATTCAAAACTGTTGTTGAGGACAAGTTTTATCATGATAACTATTGGAAGGAGCAACAACAATAATGGCGGTGTTTACATTCAAGAATTCAACCATTATATTATTCAGCTCAGAGTGATGGATGGAAAAACAAAGTTAGTAGTCAATTCATTAGTGAACCAATCACCCTAGTTCATATAGAACTGTTGATGTGTTTTCCTGGCACCCATCAACTAGGTGATTGGGGTGCATATTTGAACCTATGCCTCTTTCAAATGAATACCATTTTTTTTTTCAAATTTGTAAAGTTCCAAATACCATTCACCTATTGATGATGAAGATCTAACAAGTTTTAAGAATTCAGAATCAGTTTTAGTATTGTAGTTATTCTTCATGAAAGACCAACGTGGATGGTTTCTCTTTTGAACAAAAAGAGAAGAAAAGAAAAAGATACTAAAAGAAGGAAATTGTTTGTGTCCATGTTCTCACTGAATAGCCCTATGTGTCAACTTCGTCCAACATTTTACGGAATCTAAAACAAAGATCATATGCCAAAAATATGCCAATTTTCTCACGCATTCTACAATACCCCCCCCCACATTCTGCAATACCCCAAGACTTAGTCGAAAATGACTATGCTAAATGACCTTACTCTTCTCTATAGTCATTTTCCTCTCCACACTCCATACTTAGTCATTTTCCTTCCTCTCTCCATACTAACACAATCCATATTTAGTCATTTTCCTTCCTATCTACTCTCCATACTTAGTCATTTTCACTACTTTCCACACTCCACACTTAGTCATTCCTTCCTCTCTACTCTCTATACTTTTTCATTTTCACTACTCTCTACACTCCATACTTATTCATTTTCCTTACTCTCCATACTTACTCATTTTCACTACTCTCCATACTCCTTTACTTTATCAGTTTTCATGAATGCGAATGTGGGAGACCTCCCTTCATCCATCCCTTGACCTCTCGCAACTTGCATTTTCGAAATCCTTTATTTGCACATGCATTTCCCCACCACCCAAATTGCACTGACTTAGCTAATTTTACTGAGTTTTACACTTAGTTTTTATTGAGTCTTACACTTAGTTTATTTTTTTACTTTTGAATGTAGAATGTGGGAGCCCACATTGTGATTTTTCTACATCACTTAACCCCACAACCCACATTCCTGCAACATTCCGAACACTTAGTCATTTTTACTAAGATTTATTGAGTTCTACACTTATTCATTACCCCACAACCCACATTCCCAATGCTTAGTCATTTTTACTAAGATTTATTGAGTTCTACTCTTCCAATATTATTATTTCATGAAATTATTCATTATATTCCTAAGTTTTATCCCCCTCATGCCTCCTTTGGCATATTGGGACACATGCAAGTGAAGTGGACCTATCCCTAGGCGAGACTTGGATGATATTTGTTGGACACATATTACTGGGCAGTGGCTTGGCATGATGACTGAGCGATGAGATGGAAACCAAAAGCTATACTATGCACAAGCTACACAAGGTTCCATAGTTCTCTCTATTTCACACACAAATAATATGGGGATGCCTTTTGCTTATAAACATTATATGAGAACTATTCCCCAATGCATGTGGGTTAAATAGGGGCAAATTAACAAATCAATGGCTCACAATTCATGTGCATAGATCAATGGTCGTTAAGTCTCTATCTTCCGGAGGTTGTAACTTTTGATCTCGATGTCTAAATTGAGCAAACACAATCTTGTTGGATAGATAA
This sequence comes from Picea sitchensis, assembly GCA_010110895.2. Lineage (NCBI taxonomy): Eukaryota > Viridiplantae > Streptophyta > Pinopsida > Pinales > Pinaceae > Picea > Picea sitchensis. Next base: position 58,648 of record SNQJ01S0006573.1, on the reverse strand, counting down.
AGACGAAGAACACTTTAGTATTGGTTTCCATGGGTGGAATCATAACTATTATGCCCAAAAAATAAAATTACAATCAAGACTATTTTTAGCTTGGCGACGAATCATTTTTGAAAATTGGTTTATTAAAAGAAATTTATGAACTTCTAAAGTGGCTCCCAGTTGATGGCACAAATATCCATGTTCACATTTACAAAGGGGCAAATAAAACCCTAACTGAAAATCCGTTCCAAGAGGATGAAGAGAAGATTATAAAAGAATATGTAAAAGGAATTCAGGGGTTGTTGGTGGAGAGTTTGCAAGAAGCAAGTTTTGTCTTTCCAAGATTTTGTGAATTAGCCTACTTAACTTTATCTCTCATCTTTCTTTCTGCTTGATTATTTCAATTAGGTTTTCCATGTATGTTTGGAAACATGAAGATCTGGGTCTGATAAGCTCTTTCTCTAAATTCTTTTTGTCATTTTTCATGATATTCCAAGTCCATAGGAGCAAAATCCTTGTTTGTAAAAAAACAAATGCATTTTAATTCACTTTATCTAATTGTCATTGAGATCTTGTTAAGGTTGCTTCAACCCTCTTGTTTCAGACATTATTAAACTTGTTATATTTGGGATACTATTATTAATTTCCCCCTCAAAGAACTATTCAAGTATCATGTTATTTTTGTGAATATGTGTGGTGATGTATCAATGGATTCTTGAGGAGATGATGATTTACAAACTCATTTGATATTAACATAGAAGTCCTGTAAAGTTCTTTGATGACTTGTCCATTTTATTTTCCTTTCATCTTGCAAAGTCATAGTTGATTTTGGATTCACACTATTTTAAAAGGAAGACAAAATATCTATTGAAAGAAGATTCCAAATACAAATCTTTGTAGACATATTTATTTACTTTTCTTGAATGAGATGATGTTCTTGACAAGTACATATGTATATAAGAGTTTTATTGGAAGATTTGTTGGGGTTTTTATTGCATGCATCTAAGTTCAGAAGAACAATCTTCCATATGTCAAGAAAGAGGAGTGCCACCTATATAAAAACTAGGAGAGTCTTTCTTGTTCCCCACAAGATTTTCTCTCAATGTTGGTCATTTCCCCTTGAATGAAAAATTGATCAACATAATTGGCGACCATACTAGGGAGCAATATATTATCAAGAAATATGATTATTTTTTAAGATCAGATATTATTGATAAACTAGAAGTTGTCTAGTTCGAGTCTTGAAAAGAAATCTATCAGATTATTAGCTAGATGGTTTAAAATGAATTGGTTTCTTGAAAACCTCTTTCAATGAGCACCAAATGGCCTTGAAGATATTTTATTAGAGTTCCAAGCACAATTGAATTATTCCAACTTTTGTAGAACCAAAAAACCATCCAATATTTGGGAGGATGAGCTCCCTGGTGACTCCATAATTAAAACTCTAGATTTTGAAGAAAGATGCCCTAATGACTCCACTCAAAAGATTCCATAATTACAAGAAGATCTATATGACGACTCTACCAAAGAGTTTCTTGCATGTTTTGATGACATTTCATCTTTCCCACCAAGCCCAACAAAAGTTGTTCAATTTTTTGTGAAAGGAGAAGGTCCCAAAAGAAATAAACGATTGCATAGAGTCCACTCAATTTGCAAGGAGAGGTTCAGCCCATGCCAAATATTTCCATGAACAAGTTTCTTGTGTTCTTCACAAATACTTCAAAGGATGTAGAGTCTAAGCATTTGGTTAAATTTGATAATATACGTGATAGTTTTTCCCTTTTATTGGATTTTGTTGATTGTACGCACACCCCCATCATGAATTTGACCATGGTAATGGATGGAACCAAAACCCATCATTCCCATTATAGCAACAACATAAAGGATGAAGCATTTGACCTTAGAGAGTATTTTTTATTATTAGGAAAATTATGGTAAGGGTAAATTACAATTGGGGAATTATTTTATGTTACTTATGGGATTATAATCTCATTGAAGGTAGTTATTTCTTGTAAATAATGTTTAAGTTGAAATATTTTTTTGGTTCTAGAGTACAATTTAAAACCTTTGTCTGACTAAGAGTTTATCCTTCTTGGACATAAATAAATAGGTTAATGATCCAAGTGTTGGGAAATTGGTTGTCATTGATGTCAACCCTAGAAGAAGCCCTGAAGCAAGTCCAAAATCCCCAAAGGTGTGGTCAAGAAGCCTCGAATTTGATTGAAGAAAATAATTATGAATGGAATTGAAAATGCATGGAAAACCTCCATGGATTGATAGTCCTCGTCAAGTTGTTTCCAACCATATGTGGTATTCCATGTGGTTCCTCACGATTAAGGAGTTATGCTCTTTTAAAGGGTGATCATATATTTTTTCTCCATTGCATAATTCGGCCCCCAAATTGAAAAATTATAAAAGAAAAAAATAAAATTGCAAGTGTTAAGTCGACCCAAGCTGAGATAAATACTAAAAATTATTAATAAAATGACAAAAATTTGAGTCAGCTCCATTTTTGAATTAATTATTTGGTAAAAGTCAATGCTAAAAAGGTGGCTTAGACTAGTATAAATAAATGTCAAGAGCCTCATTCTTCTTACTCACGTATGCACTCTGATATGAGGCAAAATAAATATCTGAAGCAATGAACTTTATGGCCGATCTGAGGCTATGACATCAAGATACTGAGGTAATTTTTGTGGCAGATCTGAGGCTATGACAACAAGAGTCTGAGACAGTTTTTGTGACAAATATGAGGTTATGACAACAAGAAACTTGGGGCGGTTTAAAAGTGACTTCTGAAGCAGCTTCTAAGGCAGCTTTTGACTTCTGAAGTAGTGGTGTTTTTGAGGCAGTCTCTATGGTGGATTTGAGGTAGCTTTGTGGAAATTATAAGGCTAGCTTTAGGTGAACAAAGTGAGTTTTCTATCAACTTTTATAAGTTTGTTCCATGCATGTTTGAAGTATAATTTATAAGGTATATATTGAAGCATTTAGGCCAAATCTGAAGAGAACTCTAGGCTTGTTCTGTGGCCCATTCCTTGACAAAGATAAGATGGTTGTTCTGAAGCAATTTTGTAATAATTATGAGGTGGTTCTATAACAATTTTGAAGCAGTTTGTGTGGTGAATCTGCAACTATAATCAGGGTGGATCTGAGATCTTCTGTCAGCTGAATTTTCTGAGGCAACGAGGTAGATTTCCTAAGGCTATAAGAAAAAGTTTGACATATGTTTTCAAGGTAAATTTTGGGTTTGTTCAGAGGAAAATCTAAGGTGACATGAGGGTAGATGTGAGGCCATATCTGAGGCAAGTAAAGGGTTGTTTAGTGCAAGTTCAAAAGTTTGTCTTTTCAGAGCTAGTCTGGGTGTTATTCCAAGTCTGTTGAAAGGATCATTTGACAAGTTAGAGAAGCATTCATATAACTCAACAAAGGAGCAAATTGAAGATCTGGTTATGGTCTAGTTTTGGCACCAGGAAGATGACTCAACAAAGTTTCTAACAAGGTGATCTAGAAAAGGTAAGAAGGCAGCATATGAAGGCTACAAACCAAGGGTGATATAGTCAATGTTGCATCTATCAAGGCAAGGGGTTTCACCTTGAAAAAGTGAAGTGTAATCTGGTAAATATTGTTAAAAGAAAGAAACAAAACAACCAAAAGATTCCATGTTAAGTTCATCTTGTTAAAAGAAAGAAACAAAACAACTAAAATATTCCATGTTAATCTTGTTCTGGTAATTTGTTCAAGAACCATGTCAAAAGATTCCAAGCTAAGTGATATCTTTTGGGTATGAGAAGTATATACAATCGTCCATATATTGAACAGATCATTGCTCAGAACTAACAACAATAAGACTCCATATGAACTATGGAAGGGAAGACAGGCTAGTATCAAGCACTTTAGAGTTTTTGGAAGCAAGTGTTACATAAAAATGGAAGATAATGAGATTGGAAAATTTGACCCCAGGGTAGATGAAGGCACACTTGTTGAATACTCATTCAAAAACAAGGCATGCATGTGCTTTACTTAAGACTCAAAAATATAGTGGAAAACATCAATGTAAAGGTTGATAAAACATATTTGCAAGAAACCAGGAAGGAAAGCAAAAATTCGAAAGAGTGAGAAGAAGAACAACTAAAGAAAGAAGAAGAAGAACTAGAAGAGGAAGAACAACAAGAAGAGAAGCAACTAGAAGAAAAGCATGAAGAAATGGAAGACAACCAAAAAGAACTTCAGATATCTTCCAAGACACCAAAGCACTGATACCGGAAGAATCATCCACGGAAACAAATCATTGGGGATAACAATGTTGGAATAGAAACCAAAAGTACACAAGAATCAGAGCAAGGATATTTCTCCCTATTGTCCATGGTCGAATCAAGAAACTTTGAGGAAGCCAGTAATGATGAGCATTGGATCAAGGCCATGGAAGAAGAACTAAGTCAAATATAGAAAAATGAGACATGGGAACTAGTTCCCAAAGCTAAGGACAAAAATGTGATTGGTACAAAATGGGTGTTAAAAAACAAATTAAACGAAGATAAACATGTAACCATAAACAAAGCAAGGTTAGTATGCAAAGGATATGCTCAAGTTGAAGGAATAGACTTTGAAGAAAAAAATTTTCCTGTGGCCAAAATGGAAGCAATTAAAATGATCTTGGCCTATGCTTGTTCCAAGAGAATTAAAGTGTATAATATGGACGTAAAATCAACATTTCTGAATGGAAAATTAGAAGAACAAGTCTACATAGTGTTAGGATATTTAGACACTTAGGAGTTAGTTAATATCTACTTGGTCTAATGTGTCATTAGGTAAAAGCGTGTTTCTTTAGTATGCATCAGTATGCATTTGTAGTTAGGAAATTCGACGGTCATGATATGTTCCCGACATAGAGCGATCTGACAGTTCATATTCTCCTCGATCTTAACGACCATTGATTCGTGGCTTAACACCCGATTGGTCCATGATCTCTATTTAAAGAGCATGGAGGGTCATTTTCCGATGATCGATTGTGAGAAAATATCTTGTAAAATATCTCTGTAATATTTTTCTTTTGCATTAATAAACTGCTCCAAGTGGTCACGTTGGTTGGGGCCATGAATGTTTCCCCATAGGGTTTTTACCACGTTAAAACATCGGTGTGTTGATCTTTGATCTGGTTGTGTGAGTGGTTACTGAATTTGGTCGTCCTCTTTTGGAATACATGTGTTGTCGAACATGATATCAGATCATGCTTGAAGACCCGCTCATGTTGTAGATCAAGATCGTGAAGTCAAGTTTCCTCATCTCCATTTTATGTCATTTTCGTACATTTCTGGGATGAGATGACTATTTCATTGCATCCAAAGCGCCCATTTCAGTCAGGAACACCTTTTGTTTCACTCGAAAAGGTTTTTGTTTGCCCAAGATATGACCATTTCAGTCAGATTCGAAGGTATAAAGCTTGAATACACTTTTTTAGAAATTTTGCAGAGTATTATTTTGGTTTTATATTTTTTATTTCTGGGTTGCCACTCTTTTGGATCTGTGCGATCTCGAAAAATCAAAAACAGATAAGAAAAGGTGCATATTTACGGTAATCTAACCAAGATCTAACCCTTGTTGTCATTGAGAAGCGAAATTTTTTTCTGGTGTGAAAATAATTTTTTTTAGCATGCTCTCCAACAATAACAACCCCGATCCTCTTGCTAAACAATACAATATGTTTTTCTAGACCATTTGGTTAAAAGTTTCCTTTTTAAGTAAGAGGTCTTGAGTTCAGGTCTCTTTTTTTGTTACTTTTTTTGAAAAAGTTCATGCTCAAATTGTAAAGTGTATTTCACTTCAAGTTTAAAAGTGAATCGCTATAAGTAGCAATATTTTATTTTAGAGTTATTTATTTTGCATGCAAATTTTCTTTTATAAAGTAACTTCATTGTAATAGTGATTCCCACTTCTCTTTATAAAAGTGGGTCACTTCATAAAGCAACTTACACCACCACATGGTCCTTTCATTATTGTTTATGCATTTTTTTAAAAGGGCATGACTTTCACATTTGAAGTCCATTTTTAGTGTCGTTTTTTTTTAAACCGCACAATTTTTCGAGATATTTCCATCCATATCATCAGGTTCAGTTTTTAAATCCATATTATCTACATATTTAATATGGCTTCTTCCAGTAATATTTTTCTTACTAGAACCAACTACTTCCAATGGAAATCTCATATGGAGGATTTATTCAGAAGTAAAGAATTGTATCGGATTACCTTGGGAAAGGAAAAATAACCCATGGATGTTGATAAGAAATTTAAATGGGATAAAAGGAGTGATGAAGCACGTGGATTAATTGGAATGCCCATCTCTCCTGATTTAAGGTTTCACCTTAAAGAAATTGACGACCCCGATGAATCTTGGGAAAAGATTGAAACTGTGTTTGGTAAACTCAATATTATTCAAGCACAACAATTAGAAAATCAAGTACTCACTTTAAATCCAAGTGATTTTTCTTGCATTGGAGACTATCTATCTAAGTTTAAAACACTCAAAATATTATGTGAAGAATGTGAGATAAAGATGGATCCGGAAAAGAATTGCATCTATCTTATTCTCTCTAAGCTAGGTAGTGCATATTTTGTGTTTGTATCTACCTTTTATGCCATGATAGAGGGTTTAGGTACAACTTATAAAAAACCCACTCTTGATTCCTTTTGTGCTGCTTTGATTAGAAAGGAAGATAAGCTTGTACAACTTGGAGTGATAATCATTGCAGGTACCTCCAACAAGCCTTAGTTGCCCAGCATAAAGATAAACCCAAGTATCCCAAGAAGCAACATCCCTGCTACAACAACAAGCAACATAAGGGTCCCAAACCCTCTCAGACAACTTTAGCTCCTAATGGTGACAAAGGAGCAAAATAAAAAAAATAAGAAGACTGACAAACATTGCAACTTTTGTGATAAAGATGGTCATGATGAGTCCAAATGTTTCAAGAAAATGGCATCTTTAGAAGCAGCGATGGAGAAGCACAACAACAGTATTGATTCTACTTTTTCTTCTTCTTCTCATGGACATGCACTTTTTGCTTCTAGTTTCTCCTTCAATACAACTTCTATTTCTTCTTCTGATGAGTGGCTTATTGATTATGGAGCATCTTATCATATGGCTAAGGATAAAGACATATTTTCTGCTCTAAATGACTGTAACACCAAGAAAATATTTGTTGGTGATGATAGATCTCTTGGTGTTGTAGGATCTAGAACAGTTCAAGTAGATAATGGTCATTTCAATGATGTATTATGTGTTCCATGTCTTTCTTGTAACCTTCTATCAGTATATCAAATCACATATTCACATCACCAAGTTGTAATCAAGGATCTAAAAAATCCTAGGCATGTTCTTGCAACTGGAATTGCTGATGGTATTACTAGGTTGTACAAGTTTGACAACTTTGGGTCATCATCTTTTTCATCAGTTTTTGTTGCTCATCGCGATGACTTGAGCAAACTTTGGCATGAGCGGTTTGGTCATCTAAACTATCGCTCATTGCAACAACTATGTAATGAATAGATGGTGACTGGTCTTCCTCCTATTTCATGCAGAGATGGTGTTTGTTCAGGTTGTGTTCTTAGCAAACATCATCGGGACAGTTTTGACAAGCATGCCTCTTGGCACGCCTCGAGCCCTTTACAACTTGTTCACAGTGATTTGTGTGGTCCAATTTCTTATCCTTCTGTTTCTGGGTGCAAGTATTTCTTAACTTTCATTGATGACTTTTCTAGACGTACTTGGGTTTACTTCTTAAAACTTAAGAGTGAAGTTTTTGGACTACAAGGCCCTTGTAGAAAAACAATCTGGACATCAAATTCAAAAGTTAAGAACAGATAATGGAGGCGAATATGTGAACAATAATTTTACAAGTTACTACACTACACAGGGCATCCAAATGCAACACACTGTTCCATATACACCACAACAAAATGGTGTTGTTGAGAGAA
>SNQJ01S0006572.1:100368-119198 GCA_010110895.2 Picea sitchensis | reverse complement strand
ATCATTAGAGCATGTAATGTTACTTGAATGAAAGATAAAATAAACTTTAAAGCACTTTAAAATTTAAACTCATAAGCATGTTATAGGTTACTTGCAAATTAAGATATGTGATAGCTTAGGAAAGAGATGAACTATGAGCAATATTCTAAACCAATCACATCTAAAGCATGAACATGTATGTGTTACACATCTCTACTAGCATCATATAATGTTACTTATTAGATGATAAGAAATTAAACCATAAACCAATGTGTGAGATATGCTAGCAACTTAGATATAACCTTAGAAGCAAAGGATGTTTAAACACAATTATTAGGTGCTGCAATATGTTAGCCAAAGTTTATCTAGTCTATAAAAACTCAAACAGCAATTAGATTTAGGTTCATTAGCATGTATGTTTAAGCATTTAAACTAGCATGATGATCACATATGCATTCAATAGATATAGGTAAACTAGGCATGAGCATATAGACTAACCACTACTAACAAATCTGACTGTGTGTGTGTGCAGCAAAGGTACTAACAGTGTTACAAGAATGGCTGTAGGTACACACAGCAGCAAGCAAAGGAGGCTTACAGCAGCAAGTTAGGTGAGGGCTGTCCAAACAGTAGCAAGGAAATGTGACAAGGCTGTGTGCTAGGACAACAGCAAAGAAGAGGGCCGAGGGCTTCAAAAGGCCACTAGGGCCGTGAGCAAACAGCAGCCACAAAGGGCCGTGGGCTAGGGTGAGGCCGTGTGCTGTTAGCAGCCTAGGCCGTGGGCCTAAGGGTCTCCTCCAAGGTGAGGCCGTGGGCCTAAACAAGCACCCAAGTGAGGCCTCCCAAAACAAAAGATGCTTAGTTTTTAGATTAGGAATTGAAACCCTAAGCAAATTTTAAAGCCAATTTATGCTAAGTTATGAAAGGTAAAAACTTGAAGAGAAATACAACTTAGCAAGTATATTAGACTACCACATGCAAATAAAATCAGCTAGATAACCTCAACAACTAGATCTAGATCTATTGAGCAACAAGAAGCTATCTAACCCTAGGCATTAAAATACAAGAGCATATGATATCTAAATGAAGTGCAACCAGATTACAAATGTAGATCTACCTAAAACATTAGCAAAAGTTAGATCTATTCTAAACAAAGAATGAAAGAATAAAAAATTAACTAGATCTAGGTTATTCTACTTCTAGGGTCTAAAAAATACTTACAAACTTCAGAAAATTATGGAAGAATGAAAGAGAAAGGGAGAGATGTTACCCAAGCCCAAGAAAGGTGAGCCTAGAAGCCTCACGGGGTGATCTGTCACGACCAAATCTCCAAAGATGGCCTTCTTTGTTATATCAATGAAACAAAACCTTGTGATATATCTTACAAAACACCCAAAAAAGTGAGAAAGGAAATTTTACATTGTAAACCTGAAATTTCAATATGGCTATGATTGAAAATGTAGTGATTTGACCTATCAAATACTAACAATGAGCTGAAAAAACAAGTTGGAGTGAATGAGTAAAGAATATGACAAAATATGAGAGGGTTTGGAGTTTTTGTTGGTCTCAGAGATGGCTTCTCCACAAGCAAAACCCAAGTGAAACCATAGTGATGACCTGAAAAAGATTAGTAGAAACAAAAGTATGGAATAGATAGTTATCCTTGATAAGCAATAAGAGGAGTCGAACTACAATCTTAAACTATATCGAGAAAACACAAACTAGCCAGGGATAACATTAAACAGTTTGCTTAAGCAACATAAGATGACCCAAGATCTAAACATAAATCAATCTATACAAAACATTACAATATCACCTCATATGATGGAGTGCAAAGCAGCAAGAAATCTACCTGTAATGATCCTTCAAAGCTTTTCCTTTATTTGCCAAAAATGAAGATGTTGGAGTAGAACTTCCTCCAAGAATCCTGAAGCGATGAGTGAAATGTGAGATGGCTAGAGCAAGAAGATGGAGCAATGAGAAATTTAAGCATAATAGAGGAGTTAGCATAGAAAAGGTGAAGAAAGAATGAGGGGGAGGGTTCCTTTTATACCTCTAGAAGCCAAAGGAAGTAGCTTTGGATCAATGCCAAGTGTTAGTTTGAGAGAGATTTAGCAAATCTCAAGAAAGGGCAGCACACCATCTAGGGTTTGAAAGCTAGATCTATGGTGTAGATCTATTAAAAGGTGTTGGGATCAAGCAAAGAGGTGTAGAGAGGCCCCAGCTAGGATTGATGCGAGGAAAAGAGTGAAGGGATCAAATAATTTAAAAATCATTTGTGGAGTTCCTAGAAAAGGAAACTCCTCTTGAGAGAATTAAAAATTATGAAAATATGAATGAATGGAGGGGAATTATTGAGAAAAATTGATTGGACCATTCTAGGAATTAAAGTAGAGGTCAAGGGAGTCATAACTCATGAGGAGGGCCCCAAATAAGTCTAACAGCTTCTCCACCAATGAAAACGTCACTTTCCCTAGGGGGTAAAAATGAGTGTAGAAGGTGGGTAAAAGGTTAGAATAGGTTTAGAGTTAGGTTTTGGTATAGTTAGGGTTTTAGTAATATGTCCCAAGAGACTCCACATGTGTGGAGTGTCTTGAGCTCCCCAAGGAGGATTTTGGGGTTTAGTTAGTTAGTGGGACGTATTTCCCCTAGGGCAAGAGGAAAAAATGGTCAAAAAGTCCCGATAAATAGAAGTTAAATCAAGTTAGGAAAAGGTTGGGAAAGGGGTTGGGTAGGTTGGGAGGGTATCTTCTTGCCACTTTCCACCTTTTCATCCACTCAAAACCCAAAATTACAATAGTTTTGTGATTTTTTTAATAAAAATCACTTTAGCAATTAAAATTCTTGTTTTTCTTGACTCTAAGTGGACTTTGACCTGCTTAAAAATAGTCATTTGGTGAAACTTGGCCAGTGGGTGTAAGGAGTACTATTCCATTCATTTTGAGCACAAATACCCCTATCTTTCCCAAAATGAGAGATTTTACAATATCATAAGCTAATAATTAATTAATTAAAATTATTAAGAACTAATTAATTAAAAAACAACTTGAACTGGCGAATTAAAAGCGAAACTTGACAATAGTCATTTACAATAATCCTACAAGATTACTCAGTGAACGAGATCCCTTAGAGCCTTCCACCACTTTGGAGGCATTATTGGGAGAGGAAAAAACTCAATGGAAATTAAACATTAAGTTAAGCCCATTAATTTCTGAGATAAAACCTAGATGAAAGACTACACAGTATCAACATCCAAAGATGCGACCTTAACCTGATCATCACCAGTTTATCACATTATATACCCTCCCTTGAAGTCTTGTGATCAAACATTTAAAAAATTTTAATCTTTGGTGTTTTAAAAAACACCAGTAGAACCATGTTGTCTTCGGCATAGATAATCTTCATGAAATGAGTTGACCTCTGTGCTTTACAACCGGCTGATTAACATCTGGCTCCACGAGGGGCGTGTGGTTGATCCTTTCAAGGCAGTAGGAAATCTGCTCGAGAATCCCGACACCTACAAAGTGATGCTCTGATGGGCACCTTTCATTCAACATTAGTACATATTCACAATGATAAATGATAAATATATAAACATTTACATAATAAAATTTCTAAAGTACAAAAATAAAAATACAACATGACTATAATACAAAAAAAAAAAAAAAAAAAAAATTTCTAAGTACATATTGACATAATGAATTAAATAATACAACATTAAAATACAAGGAAGGGTTAGAGAATCACACGTTCTGACCACCACATGGAATGGAGTGAGAAATAGAAGTCTTTCCACATGTGTCACAGACAATCAAATTCCGGGATGACTCTGAAGACCCCTTCTAGTTTGATCAGCTTGGAACACTTTTTATAAGGAAGCTTTCAACTTAAATTACCATGCTCTTTCTTCCCTTCAAACACATACTGGAATATGACAAGCCCTATAAAATCTGAATACTTTTCTGCTTGTCAGGTGGGAATGTATCCTCATAATGAATATGAGCATTGTCATGAAAGAGCACTGCATTTTCACATAATTTTGCATTAACTTATCTCCTGGTTGAGAAACTGAAGAAGACACATCTTGGAACCATCTCTCTTGTTTTCCTCGAGGATTTTCTCAAAATCATTCTTCAAGTAGGCTCATCGGGGAAGTGGGTGGAACCATAGTATCTAGATATTCAACATTTTTAAAAACTCAGGTTATACCTCGTCAAAATAGATGATGGCTCATCTATGGATTCATCTGAAATTCCATAGACACTTATCTTTTTCCAGCTGTCAAGCTCAAGTCCATGGGGGTGCAAATATTCAATATAAGTCTCTATGAAATCACCTTCCATGATTTCAAATTGATTGATCTTCCTATAGCCCACTTGTTCATTTTCATTTCCACATGGAACCTTCTGCGGGAGAAAGAGGCATATGTGAACTGTTTCATTAAATTCCTCGATAGAGGTTTCTTTGAGAATATCAACTTCTGAAACTGAATTGATTGCTTCTATATATGAAAGATATTTCTTCCTCCACATTTCCATAAAATTATCCAACAATTCTTGAACCTCTATTCATGAGCACATCGAAAGCATGCCATCCATCCGTCCGGTCCGGGTCCATCCATGTCCATCCATCCATGTCCATTCCATCCGTCCGTCCATCCATCCATCCTCCGTCCATTCCATTCCATCCATTCCTTCCTCCATTCCATTCCATTCCATTCCTTCCATTCCATTCCATTCCATCCTTTCAATCCATCCATCCATCCATCCATCCATCCATCCGGGTCCATTCCATCCATCCTTCTCCATTCCTTCCTTCCATTCCTCCTCCCTTCCATTCCATTCCATTTCCATTCCATGTCCGTCCATTCCATTCCATTCCATCCATCCGTCCTGTCCATTTCCTTCCATCCATTCCATCCACTCCATTCCTCCATCCATCCATTCCTTCCTTCTTTCCTTCCTTCCTTCCTCCATCCATTCCATTCCATCCATTCCATCCATCCATTCCATCCTTCCATCCATTCCATCCATTCCGTCCATCCTTCCTCCATCCTTCCACCATCCAACCATCCATTCCTTCCTCGTCCATCCATCCATTCCCTTTCATCCATCCTTCCATCCATCCATTCCATTCCATCCTCCATCCCTTCCTCCTTTCCTTCCTTCCATCGTCCATTCCATTCCTCCATTCCATCCATCCATTCCGTCCATTCCTCCGTCCTCGAATCCCTTCCTCCGTCCATCCGTCCTTCCATTCCTCTTTCCGCGTCGTCCGGGCTCAATCCATCGAGATCAAAGGAGTCATAACTCATGAGAGGGCCCCAAATAAGTAAAACAACCTCCACCAATGAAAACATCACTTTCCCTAGGGGGGTGTAGAAATGAGTGTAGAAGGTGGGTAAGGGTTAGAATAGGTTTAGAGTTAGGTTTTGGTATAGTTAGGGTTTGGTATGTCTAGGGGAGGCATCCACATGTGTGGAGTGTCTCTTGAGCTCCCCAAGGAGGTTGTTAGATGTTTAGTTAGTTGGTGGGACGTATTTCCCCTAGGGCAAGAGGGAAAATAGTCAAAAGTCAATAAATAAGTTAAATCAAGTTAGGAAAAGGTTGGGAAGGGTTGGGTAGGTTGGGAAGTTTCTTCTTGTCACTTTCCACCTTTTCATCCACTCAAAATGCAAAATTCTGATAGTTTTGTGATTTTTAATAAAATCCTTTAGCAATTCAAATTATTTTGACTTTTTGCTTCTTGACTCTAAGTGGACTTTTGTATATAGCTCCGTATTTGGTGAACTTGGCGATGGGTGAGGGAGTGCTATTCCATTCATTTTGAGCACAAATACCCCTATCTTTCTCCCAAAGAGCGAAGTTTTTACAATATTAAGCTCAAAATAATTAATTAATTAAATTAATTAAATTTAATTAATTAAAAAAACTAACTTAGACTCGATGGAATTCAGCGAAACCCGGACCTTTGCCTGGCATGGTCATTTTACAATAATCCTACAAGATTTTCGATTGAGCGAGATCATGAGAGCACCTTCTACCACTTTGACAACTTTGGGAGGAAAAGCTTCGATGAAATTAACACGACTAGTTAGGCCGCATTAACACCCCTGAGATTAAAAAACCCCAATGAAAGGAACTCCCCTAACGGAAACACCCAAGGTACCTGACCTAACTATGATCCATGCGGACATTATCACATTATATACCCTCGCCCGAGTGCGAAATCATTACAAATTTTAGTCTTTGGTGTTTAAAAACACCCGGTGGGAACCATGTTGTCTTAGAGCATAGATCTTCATGAAATGGTTGACCTCTGTGCTAAACGTGGTCAACGGGGTGTTCAGGTGGGACCAATCCAGTCATGTATGAAAAGTGTGTGTGAAGTGGCATGGGGTAAGTGTTTGGGTATGGGGTGTAGTGATAGCAGGAAAATGCAAGACTTACCTGTGGGTGCCTTTGTAGAGGGCGAGCCACAACTTGTCATAGATTCCATTGTTTATCATTTCTTTGCCTTTTACTCTGCCTTTATTTTTTTTTGATCTTTTGCTTTTGTTCTACAAGGGAAGAGTTGCAGGACACTGTCCTGGCAGTGACCAGTGTGCTTATCCACAAACATTTCATGTGGAGATGAAGTGACTCCGCGGTAATGCCTTTCCTTGGCTATGCCACCAAGAGCCACTACCACCAGTTTGGTGACGAGATAGGTGGTAGTGTCTTCTGGCTACATGCCCATGGTCATAATAGAAGTAGGCTCGTGATGGACCACTCCTATCCACCAGCTAATTTGCAGTGTTTGTTATCTTTATGGGTTCCCTTTTTCTTATTGAAGCCTTTTATTGCTTTCAGGAATCTCTGGCTGAAGCATCTCAAAGGTTTCAATGTTGGCTTTTAACTCTTAGGACTACTTTTGCCCTACGGGCCTTTAGCCTTTTCTTCCCATGAGGTAAGGTACAGCCCTTCCTAGTGTGGCCAATCCCAATGCCTAAACAAGGTGAGGGAGATGAGAGGAATAAAGATGGAAAGTGGTAATATGGAGGGAACGAACAATAAGCAACTTTCAAAGACCCACCTAGTAGCAATCCATCCTGAGGGAGATCAGTTGCTAAGAGCTTATCACCCTTCCAGTATGAACAAGTTAAAGCATAATTTCCAAGTAAGCGTTATGAAATGAAGGAGAATTAAATGCAACATATTCAAGTGCTTCAATAATCAAAAGTGTACATACCATGATACGGACTCATTACCTCATGGAGCAAGACTACTTGCTACTTCAGGACCAAGCAATAATCAAAGTGACACATACCATGATACCCAGACTCATTACCTCATGGAGCAAGACTTACTGCTACTTCAGGATCAGGCTGGTCGGGATGGATACTGCTGCTGATGATAAATGGACTGCTCTTGAAGAAAAGAGGGGCCCTCCAGGGCCACGCTGAAGCCATTTGCCTCTTGGTACTCCATGTCTTGGACCTGTGGGCCTCGAGACGTGATCTCCTTAATTATGCCTAGGGTAGGGGATAACAAACCCCTTATCTTATGTTTTACCCTAACTAAGTGGACAAACTATGTTTTAAACCTTTTGTATAAATAGAGATTATGTGAATCTCATTTCATAACATAACTCTCCCATTGTGAGAAGTATTTGGCTGAAATTTTCGCTATTATTGGGCATTATGGTGTTTCTCTCTTGTGCACTTGTCTTATGGTGATATCTCTTGGTGAATATTGGAGCTAAAGTGGTGTGCCCCCCTTGGAGGCTTATTGTCTTGGTCTTGGATGATGATTGCTTGATGAAACTAGGGTTTGATCTCTCTCTCTCTCTCTTGGAATTGGTAAGGAAAATCTGCACTTGTTAGTTGTTTCTTGCTCTTTCTTGGTTATTGATGGTTGAAACCCTAGGAGGAGTATGTTGGATACACCCTCCATTAATGCTTCGTATCATTGCTAAGTGTTTCTTGAAGAAGGGTTGCTAGGAGAACTACAAGTGAGTACACCCTCCTAGATTTACTTTAGTTTGGTTGGCATACCCTAGGGAGTAAAAGGGCTTACACCCCTAGGGTCTTTGTTGATCTAACTCTTTATTTTAAGACTCCATGCACCCAATTTTCTGAAGGCACTAATCTGATTTTTGCATTGGAGAAATAAAATAGTGCATTGGGATAAATGAATTTGTCATTTCAATTGTCTGCAATTCGGGTTTTGTTCCTTGTGCCTAGCGCACCTCTTAGCCACTAGGGCGTCCCTTGTAAAGGGGTACTTCTTGCTGCTGTTATAAAACTTCATGTACAACCATTAGGGCTGCAAAAGCCCTAACTTTCTTTCATTTTTAACTTACTTTTCAACCGTCAAAATTTTCTAAGAGTTTGCCACATTTATCTACTTGGTCTAGCGCAATTTTTGGGTGGATTCTTTGTAAGTTTTGGTGGTTGGATTTTCTTCTGTAACAATTACAGCCATAAGACTGCAAAATATCTCTGTAAATATTTTGTATTATAGCCTCGTTTCATTGCTAAAGTCTTGTGCTTTCATTCTTGAGTATCTCTAGTGTTTATCTAACTTATCTCTAGCATCATTCGTTGGACTTTTAGCAATTGTTTAGCGACTTTAATATTTATCTCTTTGCTGATATACATTGTTGTTTACTGCTGCAATTAGGGACAACAAACTTAACTTGCTTGTCCACCTAACATTATACATATATGCTTGGCTTGTTCTTGTGTCTCAGGCATGTGCACCATTCTTTGCAGGTGTTCTTGTCTCTTGGCAACCACCAAGACTCTTCCCCAAGCCTTTCCACAACTTCTATTGGGAACTTTACTTCATCTCTTCACTTTCCATCTCATCCTCCCATGGTCACCGATATTCCCTCCTTGAGGTGATTCTATCATCTCTAAAGTGACGAGAATACCTGCCTAAGGTGACAGTTGGTAGGTGTTCTCCAAGTTGTCACCACTTGGTGGTTGGATCGGGCTTTGCCCAACTACAACTTGTGCGATAGCAATCCCAATTGTGCTTCTTTTGTTTCTTATGCTTTCCTCCAACTCGTTCAAGATTTCTACTCTTGGCGTGCCCATGTCTCCAAGAGATGGCAGGTGGCATCTTTCAATTACCTTTTCAACAATAAGATACAAATGTTTACAATTATTGATAGAGACAGTGATGTCTTTTTCGAGTGTTGTACTTGTTGTTTGACAAATTGATAGAGTTGCATAATTGAGTTGATTTTCTTTATCAGTCATCCTTGGTAGTCTTTTGGGGTGTCCTTTTCTTTTTTTTTCCATTTCTTTAGCTCATCCATGCTAAGCTACACCCCATACAACACCACCTTCTTGTCTTTAACATTTTCAAGATAAGTAAGAAATTGGGTAGCATGATCTTGGAACTCTTTTAGGCTAGTGTACATTTGCTTTTGGACAGTGCTGAGTTCCTCCTGGAGTTCGAGGCACAAGCCTTAAACTCAACTAAGCTAGTCAAGTCTACCTTATAATGTGCGACATCTTGCTCCATCTTTTCTATCTTTTGCTTATACTCTTCAATCTCCTTTTTCATATTAGCGATATTAAACTTCGAAACTTGTGAAAGGCGACACCTACAAATGCTATGGCAATCGGACCAGTTCTTGTGTCTGCCATTAGTGGTGTCTCGGGACATAGTCTAAATGTTCTATGTTTTGGACTTTTTCCGAGCATTTTTTCCGACCAATTTTGCTTGCAATCCGGCTAGGAATTGTTGGAATTGTAGATTTGAGTTGTTGAGTCTAGACTCTATACAATCTAAGTGTTCCAAGGGTTTTTCAGGGCATTGAATCCATTTATACATTCAAAAATGCAATTTAAGCAACAAAACATTATGATTTCACCAACAATTGTATTGCTGGATTCCGATGACGGTTGCCGGAAAAGTCCAAAACATAGAACGTTTAGACTACGCCGTGTCTCAGTTGTAACCTTGAGTTTAGGAACTATTGGTAGCTTAAGTTTCTTGTACAACTGCTTGACCACTCTACCCTTAGTCTTATCAAAAACAAAAGAATCAAGAATTGCTACTCTATTGGACTTGGAAGGGGTGAATTTCCCCAAACTGAGCTCTCTTAGAGGTAAATGACCCCCTGTGATGGATGCACTCAGGGTGTTGCACATAGTTTCAGAAGGTCCAATGTTCATTAGTACTGAGTTTCTAGCCCTCTCTTCTCTTTTCTTTTCTTCTTCTCTCTTCTTCCTTGCCTCTTCTTTCTCTTTCTTTTTTCTGACTTCTTGTTCTCTAGCTAACCTCAAGTTTTCAAGCCCTTTCTTTTCTTTAGCCTCCCTTTGAAGTCTTAGTACTTCAAATTCTTTTTCCAATCTCTCTTTTTCTACTTGACTACTATTGTTGCTTATGCAACTGCTTTCCTTTCCAGTATTTCGCTCTTTAGTCTCTCTCCCTCTCTACTCTTTCCCTCTTATCCCTGCTTGCCCGACTACTACTTCCCATTTTGAAAGCGATTTCATCCAAATATGTGGCTCTTCTAGACACTTCTTCTTGCTGCCATATTGTTGATATTATGGTAGCTTCGGGAGGTATGAACCTCCATTATGACCTTTGACAAGATTAGAATGTTCCGGAAGAAAGAAAAGAAATGAACATAACCCTAGAAGATATGTCGGCTGAGAGAGATAATTAATATGAATTAATTAGTACCCAGAATGAGAAGTCGGCCCAGGTAGTCTGCCAGGATTACTATAAATACAGGGGGCCAATCTTTCATTTGACACACTTCTCAGAATTGCAGAAAGCCAGTTTTGCGCACTGCAGTCTAGCAGTCTTGTGCGCAAGTCCTAGGGAAGGTGCTGCGCCAGTTTTGGGTGGGACTCTCTGATCAACTTTGGTTACTTCTTGCTTGGTGCATTAGCCTTGCTTGGCTATTGAATTGCTACCACAATTCTTCTCTCTGTCAAGGTCAAGGTGCTCGGAGGGTGGCTTCGGCCTATGGTTGGGTGACAATAGTGATATTGTCAATGGTAAAATGAGCACATTCATTCATATTCTAACAGGTTATGGGCCCTCACCTCCTTCATTCAGTCTAACCGCTGGAAGGAAGCATAGCCATTAGGATATTGAGCTCGCTAAGGAACTGTCGCTAGGGTTACTAGTAGGAGCAGCTTCCAAAACACTGCCGCTAGGGTTACTAGCAGGAGCAATTGCAGAAACCCTAAATCCCAGATCCGACACCTTGTGATGGAGCATCTCGCTCAAGGAAAAGATATCCAAATGCGCCCTAGTTCAGTGCACCTTTTGGCTCTCTCAGAAGACAGAAACGTTAGAGTTGAAGTTTTGGATCAAGGCATGACCAACTACCAGTCAACCGAAGACATGAGTGAAAAGATCAGTCTTCTACACTACTCAGCACTCACTGGAATGATTGAAGATGACATGTGGATAATCGATAGTGGAGCGTCTAGGCACATGACGGGAGATCAAGCCAGACTCTCAAATCTAAATGAGAAGAAGAAATCGTACAAGGTAGAGCTTGGAGACAAAAGCACTTACCCAGTCGAAGGATTTGGACAAGCCTCCGTCAAGTTGAAAATAGGTAACAATGTTCATTTAARCAATGYTTTATATGTACCTGGTTTAGAAAAGAATMTTGTATCGATATCTTGCCTAGAAGACAAAGGAAACAGAATAGCTTTCGTAGATGGAAAAGTGTTATCTTGGCATAAAGATTCCAGCATAGAGAATGCTAGGGTTATTGGAAGTCGTGAAGGAAACCTATATAGACTACAAGAACAAAATGAAGAAGCTCTCGTACATGACGAAGTAAATCCCAATGAACTTTGGCACAAAAGGTACGCTCATATTAATTATCAAGCATTACCTCTTCTCAAAAGGATGGTTGAAGGAATACCAGAATTGCAATCTACACATGAAGGAATTTGCAAAGGATGTGCTCTTGGGAAGAATATGAAGAAATCATTCCCAAGCAGCAACAACAGATCTAAGGAGATTCTAGATCTGATACACTTAGATGTTTGTGGTCCGATGCCAGTCAAATCTCTAAGAGGATTTTTTTACTACGTAATCTTCATAGATGATTATTCAAGAAAAACTTGGTTATATCTACTGAAGACAAAAGACGAAGTATTCAACAAGTTCCAAGAATTCAAAGAAGAAATAGAGAATCTCACAAACAAGAAGATCAAGACATTAAGAACAGATAATGGAGGAGAATACACCTCGAAGGAATTCGTTGCATTTTGCAAATCGGCAGGGATTAGGAGGGAGTTGACTATTCCTCATAATCCTCAACAAAATGGTGTAGCAGAAAGAAAGAACAGATCCATCGAAGAAACAGTAAAAGCACTACTAAATGATCAAGGTTTATCTATGTTCCTATGGGGAGAAACAACCATGACAACAATATACGTGCAAAACAGAAGTCCTCATCGCATATTGAAGGACATGACCCTAGAAGAAGCCTTCTCATGTAAGAAAGCTAATGTGGAAAACCTAAGAATATTTGGATGTCCTGTTTACTCTCACATTCCCAAGGATAAAAGGAATAAACTAGAACCCTCAGGAAAAAAGGGGATATTTGTGGGATATAGCGATTCATCCAAGGCTTATAGAATCTATATTATGGAACAACATAAGATCGAAGTCAGCAGAGACGTAACATTTAATGAAAAGATGGCTTTCAAGA
Organism: Picea sitchensis; assembly: GCA_010110895.2. NCBI lineage: Eukaryota > Viridiplantae > Streptophyta > Pinopsida > Pinales > Pinaceae > Picea > Picea sitchensis. The sequence goes on along the minus strand of SNQJ01S0006572.1, from coordinate 106,532 downwards.
AATCCATAGAAGAAACTATAGAAGAAGAAGAGATTGAAGAACCTATTGAAGAAAGCACAAAAAACCAAAATGACAAAAAAGGAACAACCTGATCATCCTATGCAACCATGTGAAACCATTGATTCAAATGGTGCCTAGAGACCAAGAAGCAGAGCCGACAGCTTGAAGCTACTTTACAAGACACAAAAAGACTCAAGGTTCCAAAAGGAACATTAGAAAAAGTATGAAGCCTAAAAGATTCTCAAGTAATGCAACATATGTGAAGCTTCTAGATGAAGAACTTATCACATTTGAAGAAGCCCGGAGTTCAAAGGGACAATGGAAAGAAGCTCATGGAAGAACACTAATCCATTATGAAAAATGATGTGGAATCGTACCTAGACCTAAAAGAAAAATGGTGGTAACTTCAAAATGGGTATATAAGATCAAACATGCGATAGAGGAAGCGTGTATAAATATAAAGAAAGATTCATAGCTAGAGGTTCTCCCAGAGGAGGGAAGGAAAGATTATGTGAGAACTTTTCATGGTTGCTAGATATACTTCATTAGAGCTATCATGTCTCTTCTTTACTTCCATGGGATGGAACTTACATGGGATGGATGTAAAGACAACTTTTCTGAATGAAGCAATTGAAGAAGAATTATATATTGAACATCCTCAAGGGTTTGAGGTACATTTTAGAGACACTCATGTTTGTAGATAAAAGAAAGCCCTATATGGACTCAAGCAAGCTCCAAAGGGCTTGGTATGCGAAATGGATGACTATCTAGAGACTTAGTTTTCAAGAGCTATGCTGATCCAAACTTTTATTACAAAGTCATGGACAATGCGCTTGTAATTCTACTACTATATGGTGATGATTTATTCATAGCAGTTGAAGAGGAGTCTCTCATCATCCGATGCAAGAAGGAACTGGCTTGAATTTGATATGAAAGATCTAGGTCATGCATTATTACTTGGGACTAGAAGTATGTGAAGCGTGGTGAAGTATTCCTTGGACAAGGAGAATACGCAATAAAGATCCTTCAAAAAAATTTGGAATGATGGATTACAAATACATGGAAAAACCCATGGTGACATATATGAGGAAGCTGAGAGACTCTGATTCTGATCCAGTAGATCCATTGCTATATCGACAATTAATTGGGTCATTGATGTATTTGGTAAATACTAGACCGGACATTTGCTTTGCTGTAAACAAACTAAGACAATTCCAGGTGGAACCAAGACATGGTATTGGATAGTACAAAGCATGTCTTGGTATATTCATGGGACAATAAACTATGGCTTAAGATATACCACATCCGGTGATATACAACTTCACGGATTCACACATTCAGATTGGGAAGGGAGTGAAAAAGACAGAAGAAGTACTTCAAGTATGTGTTTCAACTTGGGCTCCATTGCATGATATCTTGAGACCTTGAAACAAAGTCAGTCGCACTCAACACAACGAAAGAGTATATGGTAACATGTGAAGCATGCACAAAAAGCAATATGGCTAAGGAAGTTAATCTCTAACTTATTTGATCAGATTAAATTAGAGCCATATTACATTGTAGATAATCAAAGTTGTATAAGACTATCAGACATCCCTGTGTTTCATGAAATGTCGAAACATATTGAGATCAAAATACTACTTTATTCGAGATAAACTCGGGGAAGAGGACGGAGTAGAAGCTCGAATTATATCCTGAGGATGGCCGGACAAGAGACATCCTGACAAAGCCTCTATATAGAATAAAGTTTGCATATTTCGAGAGAAGATGGGGATGGTGGAAATAAATCCCTTAATTTGAAAGGAAAATGACTCTCCAGTTTGGGAGGGAGAATTGACATATTATTGAGGACATTCATTTTCCAAGATGAAGAATAGTCGGCTTAGACAGGTGCTCCCTGTTCGGATGGATTGAAGTTCCGAGCGGACATACATTTTCCGGTTAGAGGAAAATGGAGTCGGTTGTTGATGTGCCATAGACAACAACTTCCCATTGTAGTTAACATGGGAAGTGGTCTATACAGAATCTATAATAACGAGGGTTACTCAGAAAACAGCCATATGTGGACAATAATTTCCCATTGTAGTTAACATAGGATAGTACATTTTGATTTAGTGCGGGGCGATTCATTTCCTTAGGAAATGGATTTAGAGCTGATCATTCCTTAAGGCGGATTCATTCTCTCTAGGTTGCACTTTGTTTAGTGTGGAGAGGAATGGCCGAGGTGGGGAATGGTCAGGTTCAACAATCAGGGGCAGGAATTCCCAAAGGCGGAACTCATTCTCCGGGTTGCACTTTGTTTAGTGTGGAAGGAATGGCCCAGATAGGTGAAATTTGAATGGTCCAGGTTCAGAAATCAAGACAATTATTCTTCTTGCTTGAGAAGAATAGTCGGAAGATAGCTCATCATTGATGTCTCTCTGAGAATTAGGTATACTTCCCGGATCTCAGGAATGTGAGTGAAAAGATAGCCCGAATGATTCAAATTTTATATCATAATATTTTAAATGCGGGTTGATATCCGGTATTGTGGAGGCGCATGTCTCTAGGCAGAGTAGAATATGCTCTTGTTTAGACATCTTCTGTTTGTGACTATATGTCACGGTTTGAATAGTTTTGTACTACCATGGATAAAACACAACCGTGTTCTATCAATTGATATTGAACCAATTGTCATAGGAGATTATAAAGTTGGATAATAATGGTGCTATGATACTACGATTAGATGGATGTTGTGCCAAGACCATTATGGTTATACCTCCCTAGCTAGGAGAGTGTTGATATTATGGTAGCAGGTATGAACCTCCATTGTGATAGCAACAAGATTAATCGGTTATACCCCCCTAGCTAGGAGGGAGTGTTGATATTATGGTAGCTTCGGGAGGTATGAACCTCCATTGTGACCTTTGACAAGATTAGAATGTTCCAGAAGAAAGAAAAGAAGTGAACATAACCCTAGAAGAGATGTCGATTGAGAGAGATAATTAATATGAATTAATTAGTACCTAGAATGAGAAGTTGGCCCAAGCAGTCTGCCAGGATTACTATAAATACAGGGCGCCAGTCTTTCATTTGACACACTTCTCAGAATTGCAGAAAGCCAGTTCTGCGCACTGCAGTCTAGCAGTCTTGTGCGCAAGTCTTGGGGAAGGTGTTGCGCTAGTTTTGGGTGGGACTCTTTGATCAGCTTTGGTTACTTCTTGATTGGTGCATTAGCCTTGCTTGGCTATTGAATTGCTACCAGGATTCTTCTCTCTATCAAGGTCAAGGTGCTTGGAGGGTGGCTTCGGCCTATGGTTGGGTGACAATAGTGATATTGTCAATGGTAAAACGAGCACATTCATTCATATTCTAACACATACTTCATGTTGATAGGGCCATCTATACTTACATGCATGGTAGTGGTGGCTTATTGTGTTCACGGGGTCATGCTTTTAGAACCTCTCTTCTCTAAAATGGAAGGTGGCTAGGGATTTATCCTCTACAACTGTTTCCCCGACATCCTTGATCCTATATTCCCCCTATATGGAAAGGCAGTGGAGGCGACAATGCTTTCTTTTCACGTGCAAGGGATGCCCCAACTCCATGTGGAAAATTTTGATATGCCACTTCTTGTAGAGCAAGATTTTTGGGAATGAATTTGTGTAATAGATGGGGAGCTTTGGTGGATCCGAAAATTTTGATGTAAGTTTCGCTGTGTATGACATACGAGTCACCAACTTCACTAATTGCCTACATGGATTTTGCTGACGTGCATTTCATAGGCTCACAAAAGATTATTTTGTACATAGGAGCTATAAATTCCTCACAGATCTTTTTTTAATGTGCTTCAAATTGAAGTGATGCTCCCATAGAATCTAACAATAAACATGTATGGATGCTTCACTTGTCTGCCACTGCCAGCCCATCCCTGGAAAATTATTCACCACATCGATAGAGTCCAATAGATAAGAGTACATAAAAAATGATGGATGCATGCCTGGGGCCATGTGTGTCGTTGTGGAGATAGCTTGAACCATAGATGTTGAAATAATAGAAGCCCAATTGAAAATGGCACCAGTCTAAGTAACAACATAAATCATTGGCACACAACATTATTTGAATTGGGTAGTGTCCTCTTCATACAACCTACTGATTAGAGCTACTATGATTTTGAACGACATTCTTAAGTGCTTGGTAGGATAAGTCCCCAATCTTCTAGCCTTGAATGCTTTAGTGTTGACCTACCAACTCTTTAGGAGATCCCAATAGTTCAAAGGGAGCTGCAGTATCCATTCCTTAGTGAGGTCTATAACAAGTTGAGGGATGAAATGAAGCAATAACTTTTCTAGTAGCATCTTTAACCAATCTATTATCGATGGTTGCCCTGTCGATAAGCCATGAGATGACTTTAGCAGAAGGGGACATTGTTGGTTTGGTTGCTACTCCTTGTAGCCTTGATTTCTTGATTTGTTGGTATACACCAAAGTCTAGGTTCTCCTTGCCATGTAGAAGAGGAAGTTTTGAGAAGGTCTCCTCCTTAAACATTTGACATAGGTCACCCCATTTGTAGATGGTGCCATGCTACACTGAGTATCTCCATAAATAGGTCCAAGAGCACCCACTTCTGAATCAAGCTATGTTTCTTCTTCTCTATCATGAATGAGCTTGATCACTTGTGCCTTTTGCTTCCTTGGCATCTTTGATGCCATATCTAGATCTTATGACTCATCCAAGAGCACATTAGCAGAGTTAGACACCAAAATTGAAATAAATCTCTATTATGGGGAAATATTCTTCCATATAAACAAGGGAGACTTGAATTTTAGAGAAGAGATTCCATATCTGTTAGTGTTGGACATTTCAACAACATTCCAACTACTTCTTTTGAATATTTCACTTGTGTCCGTTGCCAAGCTTGTGGATTGAACATCTCATGTCTTGGCCTAAAGGCAATGATAACAATGAGAAAATTGAGTGGATAGCGACGAACGTAGATCCTAGATCATTCCTTGTGTTGAAATGCCATCGTGGATAGGGTGAAAACAAAATGAATCTCTATGTCTACTGATATGATGTGTTCTATATTGGTTTAGTTCAATGAGTGGGCATATGGAAAAAAGTAGAATTCTTATCTAACTTGAGTAACCCTAACTAGCAAGTTTCAAAAGTTTCATGGTTCTCTTGAATCGGTGATTGATAACATGGGATTCCCCGAAGACAACTAGGATAGTGGTATGGTTCACCAAGGGTTGGCCATAATAAATGGGTCATTTCTTAACTTGGATGGATACAAAGCGGTGTGATAGTATCATTTCCATGCCTTCTAGTCAAATGGAGGAGAGGTTTGATTTCTTGTTAGATTCGAGTCGCAGGTCAAAGTTTAATTAATCGCTTTTCTTTGTCCTAACCGAGTTGTTATAAGACTTATGGCTTAGGTGTAGGGTCTAATTCAAAATGAGTTGGCATGGGTTGAGGGGTTTCTTCAATCAAGATTTAACTCAAAGGGCTTCAATTAACGAGTTGATTATCTAGCAATGTCGAACAATGTTTGTGTGATGCCCCACAAAAGCATTTCTTTGGTTATATTGGTTGGGATCGTGAGGCTTTGAATCCCTATATGTACTAACCCAAATGCTATTTTTAATGGGAAATATTCCTCTTTTCTCTTTTTTTAATTATTTTTTAAAAGGCCACGTGGAAAACAAAAACTAGATGAAAAACCGTAATAGCCAATGATACCTTGACAACAATGAGAAGTAAGATTCTACTAAAGTGCAAGGCTTACCTAGAATTTTTGATAGGTGGTGGTGTGCAAGTGAGTAATTGAAGATGCTTTGATTGTGATGGGCTCAAGAGAATTTTCTGAAAACTCAATTGTTGACAACATGCTCGAAGAAAAACATGAGCAATGGGATGGAAATAAAATGAGTTTGGGTTGCTTTTTATAAACAAAAAATGGCTCTTTTTATCCTTTTTGAAAAGGTCATTGGTGTTTATCGCGCTCGAAGAAATTTTGAGAAATTTTGGTTTGTTGTGCTCTTGGAAATTTTCATTTGGAGCGATAATGTTAGTGCTAGCATCATGCCATTGCAAGTTTTGTAGCCTTGTGATATATCCCATGATAGAAATCTTTGATGCTGCGAATCACAAGCGGACGATCAACCGCGGGAAACTGCAGACGC
>SNQJ01S0006572.1:36523-58830 GCA_010110895.2 Picea sitchensis | reverse complement strand
TCTAGGGGAAGAAAACCCAGCAAAAACTTCCTTATCATAAATTGCCAATACAATGTCAAGAGATAACTCAAACCAATATAGATAGTTCTCTCCAAAAGATGCGCCACTCTTCTTTCTCTCTCCAACTGGTAAGTTGCAACTTGCCTCTTAGAAAATGAGCAAGTGTGTTGTGTGATAAAGTGAGGCGCTAGCCTCTCTATATATACAAGTCTGGCACGTGTGAATGGTCTTCACTGGCAGGGCCGACTTCTCACTTTGGGTGGGTAAACCTACCTTTATTATATTTCTGGGTCTCAATAATAACTGCTGGGGCCGACTTCTTATTTTGCCTATTACAATTGTTTGTTGACCAATCCACAAAAGGGGATTTGGTCCTAATACAATTACCGACATGGTTAATCCACAATGGGGATTAATCCTATAAATAATATATCAATAATAATAAGAATACTCTTTGCAGTTACATTATTTCAACAGCAACAACATCAGCCTAGAGGAGGTGAGCAGAAGAGAGACATGAGCAAAGTGAAGTGCTTTTCTTGTCAGACAATGGGACACTATGTTGTACAGTGTCCTAATAAGAAGAAGAAGAAGAAGAAGAAGAAGAAGAAGAAGAAGAAGAAGAAGGGTGGCACAATAACTACAACAGATGAGAAGGAGTTCATTGCTCTGTTTGAGAGGGAGTGTGCTTTCATAGTTTGTTGTTTGTCAGTTGAGTCACCTTCCAACATTTGGTATATAGACAGTGGGGCATCGAGCCATATATCAAGTGTGAGAGAGCATTTCACTGATCTCAGAGATCTAGAGATCAGGTTGGAGATTATGCTTGGAGATAACACCATTGTCATGGCAACAAGGCGTGGCACAATAACATTTAAGAGGGAGTCTAGGCCACCCATATCATTCAGGGATGTGTTGTTTGTCCCTGGGTTGAAGAAGCATCTCATTTCAGTTTGATCCCTAGAAGATAGGGGTCTTGAGGTGTCCTTTAGAAGGACAAAGGTCCTCATACACCCTAAGGGGTCCAGTATCGCCTCTGGGAAGGTGATTGGAGTATGGGATGGGAAACTGTATAGATTGGTTTTTCAGCCATTGCATGCCTTGGCAGTGAGTATTTGACACAAAAATATGGATGTTTTGCACTAGAGTTCTCGTTTTGAGGTCACAGTTCTCATTAAGTCGGTAACTTTGTTAATAATACAAATACTTGCTCAAAAATCTAAGTCTCAACTGAATAGAATGGAAGGATGGAAACACTAGTGATTTTCTCTTTTGCTTGCACCCCTTCTTATAGCCAAGATAAAGTTTGAAAAGGAGGAAAACCAATATTAGAACTAAGGTAAATCAAGTGCACATTTGGAAAAGAAGAGAACACCGTCCTTTAGCACTGCAAAAACACTATGATTTTCTTGGAATAACCTCAAGTGGAGGCCCTCCTCTTATACGAATAGATTGCATGCATAATGGAAAAGTAAAATTGAATGGTCTCCTAAAGAGGGTACACATCTCCCAGCCCAAAATAGATGCTTGAAGCACAAGCCAACTTGAATTAAAACCCTACTTGGAGAGGAAGTCACCTTGAAATAGATGGATTTCTTGGAGTAGAAGTCACCATGAAATGGATGGATTGCTTAGAGTAGAAGTCAACCTAGACCAATGAACCTACTATCAAGTAGTGCACACCACATCTCTAGCTCATAATAGATAAGATAAGATCCAAATATGGAAGATAAGAAGTCTCCTCTAGGCATGCACCCAATTCTAAGATAGATACCTTGGAGTACACGTTGACCTATGAAAATCGAACTTGCCTAGTGTGCAAGTCACTTTGAACAAATATACAAAGAATCTTCTTCAAGAAAAGCGTGTAGATAGGGTCCAACTAGGGTTCCCTCTCTAGACTAGAAATGAAACATTGCATGCACCCTTCTCCTCTGAATAGATAGACCTTGCTTGAAGAACAAGTTACTCCAAAAGCAACTTCGTAGAATAGAAAGTTTCTTGAATGGAAAGTCAACTTGGAAAGTGCTTGGAGTACAAGCCAATTCAAAGGGTATATTCCCAAAGTATGGCACACTCCTCCAATACATAATAGACGAACTAAGCTAAAAATAATAGGTAAGAAACCTCCTCATGTAATGTGCCCAACTCCAAGAATAGACAGTTGGTTGGAACATAAGTCAACTTGAAAAAGCTTGCTTAGTGTCTAAGTCACTCTAGAGAAAATTTGGAGTGCAAGTCAAGTCACACTAAAACAAACTTGGAGTGCAAGTCAAGGATAAACCTCTCAAGTAGCGCACACTATCCATGATTAGGTGACACATGGAACTTTCTTGTAAAGGAAGTAAGCTCTCCTCCAAGAAACCTCTCAACTGGGGTGTACCCCTCATCTACTCAAAATAACTTGTAACTAATCCACAAGTAGGGTGCACTTCATCTAGGTATTGATAATGTTATCACGTGATTTGTACTTGTGCAAATCCTTCCACAAGATGTCAATATTGTGTAACAACTAGAAGCACTTGTCACTGTCACCTAGGCAAGTACTTCCCTCGTTTTAGTGAAGGAAAGAGGTCCAACACAAGGGAGGCTTCCCTATTGACCTCAAGGGATGCTATAGCAAGCTAAGGAAAGTCTATAACCCCCATATCTTAGTCACTCAATAGGTTAGGCAAGGTCTAGGATTAGTTTGAAGAAGGTAGTGGGTTAACCTGTGCAAGACAAGAAACATTCTGATGCATATAACAATCAACTACCAAGTTATATTGCATACTGTTCACCTTTAGACACTAGATATTAAGCAAAACCAATTGCTGTTGTAAAATTGCAGTAGTAAACAGTTTATATCAGCAATAAGTAATTTGCAACAACAATAAGAAAATCAGCCTAAGAAATTAGCAATTATATCTTAGAATTTATCCCTCAACAAGTAGAATAATATCCAATTGCTAAACAATGATTCTAAGCAAGTTTTGCCACAATATTAAGTAAATATTCAGCAATTTATACAAGCTCTAATGGCTGTATCATTCAATTTATGACAGCAGCAAGATCATCAATGATTATTCAAATCGTTGAAGTATAATGGCTTGCCAATGATGTCATAAAACTAAACTAAGAGAGAATTTTGAGAGAGAGAGAGAGAGAGTGTTATAATTAATACTGGGGTTTCAACCATCACTTGCAATCAATAAGACTAGTGTTGTTTTCTCTTTCCTTGGGCAAATGGAGTAAAGTAAAATACCATGAAGATTGCTAGAGGCAAGAGAGAGGTGTGAAGATCAAACTAGGGATATACCCTCATAAACCCTAGCCCAAACTTATTGAAAACAAACCCTAGGACATATACCCTCAGAAGCCCTTGGTGTCGTTTTCTTCTCTAGCTTCTAGCAACAAGGTCACAGTTGAACTAGGTCAAACCCTAGGGGGCTAAACCATCTTAATCCCTAGGACTTGAACTAGCTAAGACAAAACACTAGGATATAAACACTCTTAAGCCCTAGAACAAGTCTTAAATGCTTCACAATTAATGATAAATGAAAGTAGAGAGGGGGATAAACAATCTTAATCCCTCCCGGGGTTTCTTGCATACAAGGTAACATGCAACAATTAGCCATCTAAAAGAGCACCCACCAAAATACACCACACACAAGCATAAAACTTGAAGATGAACACTTACTAGGTCAAGCGCTATGCATGAGGAAACCCTAGCTCAACACTTCATCCATCAAACAAGAGAAAAGCATCCAACAAGATGCTCCTTCCAAAAGTGTGCATAAGTGCTCCAAGCAAATAAAGAGAGAGAAAGAGACAATTAGTGGTGATCTCACAAGTGTGGGAATGGTGATTGATAAAGTTGAGAACTCCCTCTATTTATATGAGGTAACCAAGCGCTAATGTCCACAATAATGAAGTAAAATGATAATAATCCATGATACAAGTGGGGCCAACCCCTCAAACAACCTCTAAAAGTGATAATACATGCAAATACACCATAGTAGGGTCACAAGTGTGGTGACATCAAGCATCCAAAGGGTGAAGGGAGCCTCCCAAGGCCACGTGTCATCATCAAACAATGCAAGCAAGGTGAAAGATCCTCATCAAGTGCCATGTCACATCTCAAAGCCATCAAGTGCCACGTCACATCTCAAAGCCATCAAGTGGTGTCAAATGGAAAATAAGCCCCAACATCATCAACAAACCCTAGCACATGACGTCATCATCAATAGCCCAACTTCTAGGGTGAGGAAGGCCATTGTCCAGGTGGAATGATCCAGAGATGGTTTTAAGGATGGAAATTTATATTAAAATGTGGAAACATGGGCTAATCTTACTTGTCCTTAATATCCAAAATATAAAATGTTTGGTGATATTTTTGTAAAAATATTCAAATTTATAAGTATTTTAAAGGTAAAATAATTTTATTCTATGGAATTTGGGCAAATCGTTTTTAGAAAAAATGGAAATTAGTGAATCTTTTTTTGGGAAAAACCATGGAAAATTAGCCCATTTGCGAAATTTAGCCCTTAAAATCATCTATGGAATGATCATGCATCATCTCTCTGAGTGGTGTTTGACCATAATCAGGTGTAACCTCCTCCATCAAATGATGAATAGGGTATGGGTGCACTGTCCAACGTGTGGGCTTTCTTCCCATCTATTTGTCATCGTGACCATATCTGTCAAATGAGAGCTCATCTAACCATCCTCCAAGGTCCAGGAGGTGTGAGAGGATGTATTGAAGGGAGTCAATCACCGGGTGACCCAACGCTCTGCATCACACGTGATGTATCCTGTACAAATTTGCACAACATTCTAGGGTGAAAGTACCAAAACGTTCTCCAAAGACCATGTTAGGTGCTCTCAAGTCCGACAAAACCATGGAATCAAGTAAAACCAACAATCACAAGCTACAGTAGTCCTAAGAAGCATATAAAGTAAGCCATCAAGTAATACAAGGCCAAACAATCAAATATCATTGGGTATCCCCTTCAAATTTCACACAAGCCAAGACTTTCTACAGTTTGGCAAGTTTAGGTATGGGAGGACCATCAAAGGAACCTATTAGGTGTGCCAGTACCCAAGTAGAGAGATATTTCCCAAAAGAACCAATCAGAGATATGTAATGAGTATGAGGTGGTCATGGGGTCATTAACATGCAAGACTATGTATGGACTCAACTCCACGAGTGCCTTTGTGGTGTGTGCGCTTAGTGATTGAGTTAGCCTTTCCTCAACGCTTTTTGCATTATGAATGCCTTCTCTTTGCCTCTTTCCTTTACTTTATATGATTTGTGAGTCCCCTTAAAAAGGCTTCAAGCATAACACTTCTTTTGTTGTTTATTTAGGATATAGTCAAGTCCTTTTTGATAGATGAATGCGTTTATTTGCATTAGGACTAGGGGCGATCGCCATTAGAGGGGGTAGAGCTCGCTTGTGGATTCATGGCTTTTGACTGTCCTTGTTATCCCATTTCTTTCCTTTTTATGCCAGCTGCAATCTACCTCTAGGCCTTTAGCCTCTTCTTCTCATAAGAGAATGAGGTACATGCCTTTTTGGTTTACATGTAACCACATTAGCCAAAAGGTGGGAGAAAAGAAGGATCAAGGATGGAAAGTGGTAAGTATGATCGAGAATGGTATGTTACCTCTTTCAAGGAACCACCAGTAGTACCCCTTTTCCCTAGGAGTGACAACATGGGACTAGGATGCCTAGGATAGCCACCAAGGTGAAACGAGGCAAAAAGCATAACTTTCGAGCTCATGATTCATTATCCAACTTCAACCTATGATCATTACTCAAATTCCCATTGCATTAAATATGACATTTTACATGAAACAAGGACTAATGTACCTTATAATGTGCCAGGCCACCATCTCCCAATGAGCCTTGTTGATTGAGTATGATGAGTTGTGCTGGCGAGGAAGAGGCATCTGAGGGGCTGTTGGGCTTAACTCTGTGGACATGCTGATCATCATGATTGTCGAGATAACTGTCTTCACTATAGGCCATGAGACATGATCTCCTCTAGTTACCCCTAGGTGAGAGGGGGTAATGTTAACCCTTGGATTTTCTCACTTGGAAATCTTTGGGGTTAGGGGCTAGTATTATCTTCATCTACTAGCATTCAAACATTTCTTTAGAGACAACACTTGATCACGGCGAGGTTGTTTCCCGTTGAGTGCAAGTGCAAAGATTGGTTCAGTAGTGATTTTTGCTTCAATGAAAGAGTTAGCTTAGTTCTTCATGGTTCAGAGAAAGAGAGATTGTTTCTTTCAACCAACTCCCTATTTTTTAGGAGACAGTGTCCGGAGATTCGCATGACATTTCCGAGCATACAGTCTTGTTCCTAGTTGCATTTTGAGGTCAATGAACCCTTTCCGAGATGTCATCTGAGTACTTTCTATTTTTAATAGGCGGAGATCGGAGATTATATGGTGATTCTGATTGCCTTTCCGGATTCCTTATAAAAAATCGAATCCGATGAGTACATACACTGACTTTTGAGGATTTTCTATTTTTAGCAGTGTCTATTTTTAGACATGTTATTTTTGGTAGTGGTCTCCTGGTGGTCTTAGACACATTAGTGGTATTTCCAAAATTTTAGGGAAACTGCTTTTTCGGGCATGTCTATTTTTGGCAGTGTCTATTTGGCCTCCATGTCGATGGATGAATCATGAGGAGAAGAGGGACGCCTACCTTTTTTCTCTCCATCCTTAATTCTCTCACCCACCAAAATCCCTATATTCTCTCCCTACTTTCCCTCTCCCTAACTTCTTTCCCATTCCCCCCTTTCTCTCCATTCATCCCACTAATCAAGAGGCCTAAATTTCCTCAACCACTGACACAAATCTCTCCCTGGCTTCTCTCCCATTCCCCCCTTTCTCTCCATCCGTCCCACTAATCAAGGGGCCTAAATTTCCTCAACCACTTCAACAAATCTCTCACTAGTTTCCCTCTCCCTAACTTCTCTCTCGTTCCCCCCTCTTGACTGATTTATCTATATAATCAAGTGCATTTCATTGTACAAGGGTTGGATATTCTACTTCAGCAGCTCTACTATTCAGAATTCTCTCATTCCCCTCTCTTCTTCTAGCTTTCTGTTTGTATGCAGGGATCACTACTACACCGATTTTTGTACTTGTTTTCTTAGCGCAATCAACCTCTAAGCACTTGCATAAGTACAGTTTTGATGTGTGTTATGAACATAAATATACATATAAATAGATAGTCATAACATAATAATTAATTATTAAATAATAATTATTAATAATGAAAGGACATGTTTCAAAGGACATGACTATTGGTTAAGGGCACCCCTGCGTGGGTATATAAGAGAGCCCTCGTTCTCAATTGTATATCATCTTATCATCTTATCTTATCTATTCATATTTTATACATTATTCTTACATGGATTGTTATGTTATATTCCAAATATTTTGGATAATTCTTGTGTGAGCGAACTTTGTTCGTCTCATTTGGTATCAGAGCTTTGTTTTTCTGATCCCGGCCTTTGGCTAGTCTCTTTATCAGACCTTGTCTGAACCGGCTTTTAGCCAACCCCATCGTTTCAGAGTTTCTATGAGAAATTTGGTCTTTGACCACCAACCAGGCTTTGGCCATTCAAATTTTCAAAGTTCTTAGGAACTTAAGTCTTTGACCAATTCAGGCCTTTGGCCATATAAAACTCATAATTCTGTTGAAGAACATTTCGCTGCCAAGAAATCAAGAACAATATATATATCAGAAATTCTGTTATAAAAAAATAAAAAATAAAAAATAAAATAATATCATTCGGCCTCAAGATAGAAGAAACCAGATATCAAAAAGTCAAATTAAAGAAAGATTACAAAAAAAATAAAAAATAAATTCCATACATTAAAAATAAATAAAAAAAATTAGAATCAGTGTACTGCAAGTTCGAAGAGAACCAGAAATCAAGAAAAATCAAACAAATAAAAAGAAAATTTGTGATCAAATTTATTCGATAGCAAGTGTAAAGTCGCGCATTGGTCTATTTGCGTTGGATTTAAACCTAATCAGGGTCATTGTGTGCTCATACAATAGTAAAACCACCCGTTGTCTATACTGTATAAACTGTCGTGACAAAAAAAAATTTGCTAACAGAATCGTTGGTCATCATAATCATAAATTGACCATCACGGTGAAAATTATTTGCATTTTTGTGGCCCAATTTCGTAAGGTAGCGAACTTCACAGTTGGAAAAAAGTCACGAAGGGAAGAATTATCGCCATTTAACAAATGAAACAATTGTTCCCTAATCTGTCTAAACACCAAATTGAAGATATCGTGGCATTGGCTCTGTCTGCCCAAAGCCACTAGCAAACCGAATTATCGAGGCCATCATTTATAGTCGCCTTGAAGAGTATTGAGGTGTTGCAAATTGATTAACTTCTAAATCAAAGGACTTGGAAGTCGCGACCTCTCCAAGCACCCGGTGGTTTACCATTACGTCATTTAGATTACCATTACAAGGTTTAAGTCGCCATTTGAGTCGGCCGCCTCCATTTCAGTTAACAAAATCAAAGATTGTTTTAAAACGGACGATAATACAACAACGATCGAACCTCCAGATATTAGGGTAGAGGCAGAAGATTCTCTGCGTTTTGGTTAAATTTGTCATCACCAATCATGACCAATTGAAGGAAATAAAAAATTCCATACACGAAGGCAACAACATTGTAGAAAGATATTGTCGCTAGGAGATACACGAGTTACGAAGATTTTGGCCGCTTAATATTAAATGTTACCTATGCTGTAAAAGTGGATGAATCTATTGGCCGCCTATACATGGTATGTATAGTGGATTGGCAAAAAGAAGACAACGCTATAACAGGGCAAAGGAATTTTAAAAATTATAATCGTCTAAGTCATAAAGATGTGAGAGGACATGCCCTTCTATATCACCGAGAATCAGAATTTTTACGGTTAAGAATCACACATTTTATAATTTTATAATATAAAAGTCAAAAAGCAAAAGTGAAACATTCTATCAGATTATTAAATGTGCACTTATAAAGAAAAAATATTACTTTTAAGGGTTCAAAAAAAAAATAAAAAAGTTGAATTCAAGTATTTAAGTGAAAAGGTATTTAATAAAGATAATATTAAATCCTTTTAAATATAAAAGTGATATTAAATAATTTACATAAGGTACTTTACCAGAAGTACACAATTACAAGGTATTCAAAGGTTATATTTAAAAGAAAAAGGGTACATTTCAAATATTATATTGATATCCTAAACCATTACCAAAGGAGATATAAAAATTGTCACAACAAGTACTAAGAAATCATTTATTATGGAAGAATATCAAGATAATTCAGAAATACAATCATGAATATTGGAAGGAGAACTAGGACATTATAAAGCGAGCAATAAAAAATTACAGTTTGAAATTGAGAAGGAAAAATATTTTAATGGGTTAACACAGAAAGATAATCGTTACTTCAAAGAGCGTATTCGGGAACTCATTGCACAAAATGAAGAACTAAATACTGAAAGACAAAAAATGGACCAAGACTTACTAGAATGAGATGAAGAAATATTACGATTAAAAAATCATAGTGAAAAACTTCTTATTCAAATTAAGAAGTCAAGGGATACAAAACAATGTGTTCAATTGTTGGAGCAAGAGAATCAAGATCTCGGGAAGAAATTATCAGGAAAGGATGAAGAAGCTTCTCGTTTGAAGAACCTTAATCAAAATCTGCTTGAACAAATTAAAAAAATGAAAGATGAAAAGCCCGAGAAACGAAATATTATAAAATAAAATTGACCAAAATTAGAAGATGAAGAAGAATTTTCACGCCTTAAGGTTCATAATCAAAATTTACTAACACAAATTAAAAGTTGAAGCATGATAAGAAGACTTTACAAAGAAAAACTAGATAGCAAAACATCATTAGTTGATAAAAAAATGATGACAGACCCAATCAAACTTACAACACAAAAGGACGTGAATCGGGTTATTGAAAAGAAGTTTTTCAAATGTAGAATTTCGACAAATGAAAGATTGAGAAGATTCAATTCCAAAAGTTAATTAAGAAAAAGCTACAAGTATGAAGTAAAGATCAAGTTTTGCCAGGATGCCTTATAAATCTAATCACAAAAGTCGATACTTGAGCCAATCAATGTATCGATAGAAACAAATAACCACTATGTGAGAGAATAGTACTTCCACTACAAGTGCGGGTAAAAATAGAAGCTATCAAGGGAGTAGAAATATATCAAGTTCCTTCCAAGAACCCTACAAATGCACAATCCCATAGAAGATAGAATTAGGGTGGGTAGACTCCTTCACAATTCGACAGTTCTACTCAGCGCTTAGAAGATCCCATCGTCTCAGTTCCTCAGCGATTACTAACTCAATAATGAAAGAGTGAGACAATAAGTACAAGATGGAAGCAAAATGCAGTCTTCCATAAGTATTCTTTGATGACAAAGCATTTTTAAGGGGAGAGCAATGTTATGAACATAAATATACATATAAATAGATATTCATAACATAATAATGATGAATTAATAAATAATAATTATTAATAATGAAAGGACATCTCTCAAAGGTTGTGACTAGTTAAGAACCCTGCGTGGATATATAAGCAAATATCGTTCTCAGTGTAATATCATCTTATTATCTCTTATCTTATCTATTCATATTTTATACATTATTCTTACATGGATTATTATGTTATATTCAAAATATTTTGGATAATTCTTGTGTGGCCGAACTTTAATTTCATCTCAATGTGCTTTCGTCACCAAGACCTTCCTAGTTTTGTGTGCATTTAGTCTATGTGTTACTGAATCTACGGATAAGTTGCAGTTTTTGAAATAGAGATTAGGATCTGAAGCGAGGAAATACCGATACAAAATCTAATAGTATTTGCAAAAAATTAAAAATATATTCACGAAATTAAAAATCATAACAAATTTAAGTGAATCACAACATTAAATTTTGAGATCATTAGATAATTAAGTATGTAGATTGAAATCTTGATGCATCATCTCATATAAAAAGGGTAATAGTAAATACCAAATTGAGTGTCTCATGACAAAACACTCTTCTAGTATGATGGTGTCTAAATGATAGGTCCAACTACATATCATGAAATGGTTCTACATCCTCATCATTTACATATTACAACTCTACATCATGAATACACAAGGGGTGTCCAGGAATGTTGGTACATGGCAGAATTACACATTGGTGGTTGAGACATCCTCATATGGAGTTCAATTGAGTCATGGCATTAAGTATATGTTTAAGTCGAGATCTCGGAGTTCCATCCCACATTACACTTGGACCCTTCTTATACAGATTTGGAATGCTTGATAGAATTGAAAGAGTTGGAATGAATATACACGAAGATCCACCTCCTAGTACATTCTCTTCATTGAATGGATGAAAACCATATGTATAATTCTCTTAGGATGAGGCAGCAACTGTGATAACAGCAGCTAGAGTTGAGATGGTGCCCTCCCACCACTGCCCGATCATCAGCTGAGTGGATTTGAAAAGTTACCAGTGGATTGTACAAATGCTCCAAATTCCTATCTCCCATTGCCACCCATTCCCACATCCCACCACATGGAATTTTACTCTAGTTGTCTTGTATCCCTGTACCACTTCAAAATCATTGTTTGGCGCTGTTGTTCTACACAGTAAAAACTTTTGGAATGATACTTGGGGTGTAGTGCACTTAGGCCAAAGGTGTAATAGGCATTAGCCCATTTTATTCCCTGCCACGGTAACTATGTCCTTTACTTTATGGTAAAATAGTTCAAGGGGATTGTCATCATTGGCTTTGATAATTTCGCTTATCCTCTCTAGCATACTATTTATGCTTTCATAGACTTCCCCCAAACAAGGCATGTAAATGAGAATGTCACCAATATGGTCCAAGAAATTGGTTATGTATAAATTCGCGAGGAAATTGTTAACGGACCTTGTCCCACCATTCATCATCAAGAATGATAGACTTTATTTTTTGTCCTCTATTAGAGGAGGAAGTTCTCCACGACTCCCAAGAGGGTCGATGACCATCGCCTGCAATGCTTGTCTAACCTCCACAAGCCTCTTGCCAAATGAAGTCTTAAGAGGGGCAAAATGAGTTTAGAAGCAACCTACAAGTTTTGAAAGAATCGTAGCAACTAGAAAACAAAATACAATTAAATTTAAAAATTAAAGAGCCAAAATTCAAATAATATTGATTAAAGTGAATTGCCAGGTAAAACTCCAACTTTGTAAAACCCCGATATATGGCTTGGGGCATGGAATGATTGGTAATGAACATTTGGATCTCCTTTGATGTTACATATATTTCATTGATCCACCAAATCTCGCCAATCTTGACAAACATAAAAAGGTTCAATAGATGCACCTACGCGGAGTCAAAGATATGTGATCATACCGACCCTCCCCAATCAAGCACATAGCTTTACAAACCTATGCATTGTCCGTGATTACATGGACAACATTATGTGACCCTACACTTTCTATTGCATTGATAAGAATTGTGGAAATGAATGTTGTATCTTTCTCCACTCCACTGCAATCAATAGTCTTTAAAAACATTGCCCCTTGGGGGAATATTGCAATAATATTAATCAAAGGCTGGTTTCTTTGGTCTCTCAATCCATGGAGACAATGGAAATCCATGTTTCAGTCCATGTCTCTCGAACTTTTTCATAACCAGGGCTCTTGTACCTTTTTGGCGCTTCATTAACTGCCTTTATCATTTGTTGCCAATAAGGGGGAGTGCACCAAATTGAATGCTAGCCATTTGCATAGAGACATCGAGCTACATGTTCATCAACTACTTCTACTCTACCTTGGTTTATTAAATGCAGCTTCAAAGAGGGTCCCAAAGTGGAAGCCTTTGTGGATTGGTGGTCTAGATGGTATTACAGGTTTAGTTGCAGATCCTTGCACAGGAACCTTTACTTTAGCATGTCTCCTATCGGCAACATTTTGCAAAGATGCATGAAACTGAATTTTTACGGAGCTTAAACCCTAATTGGGTTTTTATTCTACATCCCATTTGGACGGGACATACCGTCACTTACATGTTAGATCCAGTCCGGTGAGATGGCCCTTCCTCTGAGTGTATGAACCATTCGGACATTATTGCATTCAACAGAACATTTTATATGAACCACCCGGCGGCACCAAGGATTTCCACATACTGCCATAAAGGAGATCTTGGATCCTTAGTTGGCCCTCACTTTGTTGTGATGGTTCCATGTCTAGCACTGCATCACGCATGTAGGGAATTTTAAATTGTTGTAATTTGTAAATAAGAGGCTAAAGCATATGTACTAAGTTTTAAAAATCTAATGCTTGCTAAGTTTGTTTAACTATGTGTGACATTAGTAATAATTTCACCAAAAAGAAGCTAGGTGTGATCTACATTGTACAGTGCTTTTAAGTTTTGGATGAGATGCATTTGTAATGTATCTAAGCCTCATATACTGTGTTTATAAATAGTATATATATATATATATATATATATATATATATATATATATATATACCAAGATTATATATATAATAGTATATATACAGTCTTATATATACTGTTATATATATAGAACATATATAATAGTATATATACAGTCTTATATATACTGTTATATATATAAGACAATATATATATATATAACTGTTATATTAATATATATAAGACAATATATACTGTTATATATATATACTGTGTTATATTTAAATCCGAAACACAGATCCGCGGATCCTGCGACTGCCTCCTGCGTATCCGGTAACACAGGTTTTAGTTTGTGAATTGACTCATTCTCAGAAGTTTTCAGCATACCATTTGAGTGATTTCCAGCTGTTTGGTATCGTTTTCTTCATGATTTTCTTTTCTGGTTTTGAGTAACAAGTTGTAAAATACCCACCAAAAAGAATTAAAATTTAAATTTCTGAACCTTGGTTGCTTAAAAACAGCCATAAACCTCTTTATTTTGCTGCTGTTATTTTGTCTTGTTTTGCAGATTTACAGGTGGCAGACAACAAACAGAGAGGCTATGGACACCCCCTGTGGTTGGCATGCACCAGCTCAAAAAGAGAGGACTCTGCTAGTGACAATTTTAAGGGCAGAAGTTCCTATAATTAACCTATTATCTGTGCAGATCAAGAGTCATTTTAGATCTGATTTTGGGTACAAACAACATATTTTTATGATTTTCAGATCTGTCCATAAGTGCAGAAAATTGCGTTAACAGGTAACAGATACTAGATAAGATCATGACAAAGCACATGCGGAAATAGACTAGGGTGGTCATCTTCACTGCTAAAAATAGACATGGAAAAATATTGAAGTGCTCAGAATCTTCCAAAATTTGAACCCATCTCGACTACTGGAAGGGAAATCCCAGGGCACCTTCAATTTTTAAACTGACAAAAACACTACTTTTGACCTGATTTTTTACTTTCTCGGAATCACTTAAAATTTCAAGGTTTTCTTCTCCATGGCCATATGAACCCACCCCTGTATAAGATTTTCCGAAAATGGAAACCCTAATTTAGACCTAATTTTTCATGTTCTTTGATCATCATCAAAATTGACATACATGTCCTCCATAAAGGGTATCAAAAAATGTAATTAGTTTTCCAAAAAATGAAGACTCTAATTTTGACCTGATTTTTTACATTCTCTAATCATCACCAAAACTAAAGCATATGCACTTCTCCATAATGGATGTCCAAAATATGATCAGATTCCAAAAATATGAACTTTCTAAAAATAGAACATTTCCAAAATGACAAGTCCCCGAAGTCTGAAATTTCCTTTTTTAAGCTCTCTGCTTCCCATGCATGTGCCAATTAAATACCACAGGGAAGCATGGGAAACCCACTAACTCAAGAAAAATGTCAAACTTTGAACTGGTGTGAGTGTGGTCTGATCTTTGAAGCAAACTGCTTTAAAAATCTCTTGCAAGAAACTTGTTCAATCTTTAACTCTGACAATGAAGATCTGTGACCATGTGCTAGGTGAAGCACTCATGAACCGTCGATGCTGAATCCACTTCTAATGTATCCACAAATTGTCAATGTCGAATTAATCAAGTTGAACTTTTGAGAAGTTCATTCTGAGTGACAACAGTTGCTAAAGATTCATTTTTATAGCCATTTCTACAATTAGCATTCAGTTTCGTTTCCGATCGTAATTAAATGCTTGCTTGAATTTTTTATGGGAACTGTCTTACCTTATATGGTAATGATTTTAGATATGTAGAAATTTGAAAATTCTATGACCTAACACTGAAAACTTCAATATGAGATAACTTTTATAGTGAAATGGAAATCTGCTTCTCATGATTGAAAAAGAGGATAGAAAGTAAACCTTATATGATTGCAATCTCAGATTAATCGTCAAATTCTAGTTGCATATTTTTGGTTCTTGAAAGGAGAAAATAAATTTAATTATTTTTTTGCTTGTGCTATCTTTGTGTAATCGATATTATTATCCATAATCTTCCTTGCATCGTCTGGCATTTTTTTCTTTTTATTTTTCACATCTCCCCTTGAACAATTTTACATCGATCCCTTCTATCTTTTTTTCCATTTATTAATATAAACTAGTGCATAAAGTTGTAACATTGCTTCCTTTTTTCTCATCTTTCCATTGATAAGGTCACAATTTACAGGTTGGGCCAATTCCAGGTGATGACAATCTAGGGAAAGAGGTAGTAGCACGATTCATGACAAACATTTCATCAAATGGAGAATTCTTCACGGATTCCAATGGTCGAGATTTTCTAAAGAGAGTAAGTTCTATTGATTATCATCTAAATATTGTTTCGTTACGCTTAACAATAAATCAACATAATAGCTCTCTCTCTCTTGGATGTTTTTTAAAAAAGCTATTCTATTCCTTACTTGTTATGATCTCATGGTCGAATTGTTCTTGAGGCTTGATATTTAATTTGGAGCATAGTACCATGCACATACTCTACTTGGGGTAATTGGCATACTTAAAATATTTGATAGTATGAAAACAAAATAAAACTTGAATGCAGGAAAATATATTCATGAGTATGATGAGTATATTTGACTTAGGAAGGCACATTTAATAACTACTTGCCAATACTTGCAAGTATGAAGAGCATTGACCACATGATACTCTGTCAATGCAAGCATATTCACCGCCCAACACTCGCTCAGTTCGAGTATGGCAAGTACAGAGTTAAAACTTGAATACTCAACATACTCGTGAGTATTATAATTATGATTTGGGGTGTCCTTTTGTCTCAATTTCACAATTCTTATCTTCATTTGTATTTTATAGTAACATTTGCTTTTTCTTTGTCATATAGAACCCTCTTTCGTGCTCGTTTTGAAGATCACATCATAACATCAACTTTCACAATGTAGTTGACATTATTTAGCAAGTGAAGGAATTAATTCGAATATTATTTGTTGGATTAGCAAATACACTTCTTTTAGGGAAGTTGACCTTATGACAGATTTCTTCTAATCTTTGGACAAAAGCTTTTCTATGCTAAAGCTGGCAACCAGTGTCATGTTATAGATCTTGTTTGCAATGGATGGACATGTAAAGAAAGCATGCAGTGGTACACATTTACCTACACTTATAGAGATGTCAGTAGAGTTTTTCAGAATACAGTGTAATTTACTAATTATTGCTCATAAGAATTTCCTTCTTGTAATTATTAAAGTATGAGCACAATAATATCACAAATTTTCACCTGTCCAGGTTCAGAGATGAAATTGTGTAAAGCAAAGTTACAAGAAGCACAGATGTGTGAGTGTGTGAGCTCACACTTATTATAGTCAATTGCATTTGACTATCACTGTCATTCTTTCAAGGGGAATGGCTCATTCTATGCCTCCAAAAGCCACCATCTTCTTGGGCGTTCTTTAACTTCATTTTGTGTCCTTGGAATTGCCGGTGAAGTGGATGAGCATAGCCAGAGGGGATGGGATCCACACAAAAACTAGCATCCACTGCTTAAAAGCACAATTCCATTATTTTCTTTCCTTGGTTGAATTTTATTCTCCTTATATCCCTGAACTTTTGCAAAAGGCCCACAATATCATGGAAGGACCACATAGGGGAGCTCTGAGGTGAATGGCCAATCAAAACCTCAAACTCTTGGGCACAAAATGCAATAAATTCCATGTCCAGACTATTGACACAAAGGGGAAATCCGAAATCCTCAATATCTGTGCCCAACACATTAGTGAAGGAAGCTCATATGACTAGCATGGGCAGTTCAAACCCTAATTTACCTACATAATATGCCCAAATCCCCCGTAAACAAAAAAGCACTAATCCATTGCCGTAGATCAACCTTCTAGTATTTTGTGATTTATGCCAACCATGCACTTTTAAGTTTTGAGTCACAACCATGCATTGTTATTCATAGTTTCTAATAAAGTATGGGTCTAAGCTTTAAACATTCAACACAATAGCAACATATAGCATAACAACAGCCATAAATTAATTCAACAGTCATAATAAATCTATCAAATCAGATTCTAGACTAAGGTCATAACAGGCATCGTAAAATATGAGATCAGCCCCTTTCTAGCCCCAAAGATGGGATAAAACAAATATGAAAACAATTTAAAATATGCTGCAACTGAATCTTATACTTCGGAGACTCACAATCAGCTTAAAGCAGAGATAAAACTACCTTAAAACCAGCTGCAGACTTAACAAGAGAATTGATGGCTTTTGGAATCCAAAACAGGCTAGTTGCTTCCCTGTCAACAGAGATTGTTGGCCTTAATCCCTTCGAAATTGCACCTGTGGAAGATGTGCTATTATGCAGGTCAGCATCCTCAATTAGGATTCATTTATTATGAAAGAGTGAGCTAAGGTGCCCTTTTATGGGAGAAAATCCTCTTGTAATTTATAGTAAGGTGTGGTCTATTTTTAGGAGTCTACGTCACTATCAATCTTTGTCCTCATTTATTCTTTTCATTTTTTCCCCAAAAAAGTTGACAATGATGATAAAGTTAAACACTTGGGTCAATAGTATGCTTCCATGGGGCCACCCAAGTGGCTACAAGGCTCATTTGACTTATCCAGCTGCTAAAATGAGTCTAATACCATTTGGAGAATTTCACTCTACCATGTTTACTTGATATGTCTCACAAGTATTTATAGATTGGGTTATACCCTGCTTCATATTCTTCTAGGAGACATGAGACCTTCCATGTGCCAGCTAAAGGGCTGTAATGAAGCTCATACACAATTATATATTTCAATCTAGCCTTACCATGCACAACTATCCAAAAAAAACTAGATAGAGCTAGGATCCATATTAGATATTGCAAGGATCTGTATTAGATATGGAAATGATCTATATCAGACATGGTTGGTACAGATCCCAAGCCAAATCCATAAAGAGACAATTTGAATTTGAGTTTTATTAAAACTTCCACTAGGCCCTGTTATAGCGCAAGTTGTAGGTTGGGAAAAGCCCAACCCAACCACAAAAGCAAGTGCTACAACTTGGGAATCCTACACCCAATGTCACCTTGATGTAGGTCCCGCACTTCAAGGGTGACTAGGTCACTCTAAGGATGTGATCCCAGTGACCTTAGGGGAGATGAGGTGAGGATGGATGGAGATGGAAGTGGAGCCCCTAGAGGTCAAATCTAAATGGAAAGAAAAGTGGGAAGAGATGCCTTGTAAGTCAAGTGATTGTTTCACCAAAGGTATAGTACTTTTTCGGATGATTGTACCTGCCCGAGACACAAGAGAATCCAACTTGCAATGATATATGTTAGTATGGATCAGCAAGTTAAGCTTGCTGTCCCTAATTTGCATTAGTAGATGACAGTTTATATCAACAAATAAAGCATCTAAATCAGCATACAAAAATCTAAACTAGTCAAGCAAATCAGCATCAAGATTAGCAATGAATATAGGCTGAAAAATGGCACTTTGAAGCTGAATAAAACAAGTTGTTGTAAGATGTATATTTCTGCCGAAAATTGCAGACTTATGGCTGTAGCTTTCAGTCACTTATATCAGCAAATTACACCATCAAAACATGCCAACAATTAGCCCAAAAGATGCGCCTTAATTAGTGGAGTTAGGGTGTAAAATTTAGGAGTTAGTCTAGGGTTAGTTTAGGAGTTATGGTTAGTAGTTTATCTAGTTTAGATCAGCCCTAATGGTTGTAGGTTAGGGTTTGTAACAGCAAGTAAAGTAGTGGGAGAGATGGGATGCCCTAGTAGGGGAAGACTCCTCTCAATGAGGCAAACCAACTCCAAGCAAGAGACCTTTCAAAAGATAAAATTTCACGTTTCCCAAGGCAATGATTTTATATCTCCAATGCAAAAGATATATGACTAGTGCCTTTGCTATTGGGTTAATGGAGTCAAATAAAAGAAAGAGCTAGAGAACCTACCTCCTTGGGGGTGTAAGCCCTTTTACTTCCCAAGGCAAGTTTCTCTAGCTAGGGTTTAAGCTAAAAGTGTGTATGCCCTTATACTTCTCTTAGCAAACCCTTTTTCAACCAATAACATGAAGCATAAAATGATGAAGACTATGGAGGGGGTGTATGCTCTTATACTTCAAGGAGAGCTTCCAAGAGATCCCTCTCTAAGCCATGTAAAGTGGATGAAGTGGTTGGGGTGAAGACTCAATGGGCATAGGTCTCATGGCATACAAGGGATCGTAGTGTCTCATTCATGGGTGCCTTTGTAGAGGGTGTGTGGTACCTTCGTCCGCAATGCACTTTTTCCAATCCCATCAATTGCCTTTTATCTTCCTTTCTTTGTATTTTCTTTCAAAATAGCATAAGGAGAGATTGAAGGTCACTGCCCTAGCATGGTGACCAGATGATGGCAATGTCACCCACAAACACCTAGTGGAAATGAGAAGGTTGGGTCGTGATGAGACCCCCTTTCTCCCAGCCATGCAACTGAGAGCCATTGCCTTGGTTTGGTGATCAGATGATGACAATGTCATACCACTAGATACTCATGGACGTGATAGGTCGGCTCGTGATGAGACGTATCCTTCAACTAACCTTTTAAGCATCCTTTATTATATTGTGGGTCCCTTTACTCAAAGATAAGTGTTTCATTGCTTTCTTGGGTGATCCCTGGGCGAAGCATCTGGAAGGTTTATACAAGGCTTTTATCTTTTACCCAACATCAACCCCTTTGAGCCCTCAGCCCCTTCTTCCCATAGAATGAGGGACAACCCCTTCTTGGGGTCAATACACCCTAAAATCCAAAGAGATAAGGAAATGGAGGGGAACAATGATGGAAAGTGGTAAGTATGATTGGGAACGGTACAATGGCTCATTAAGGGAGTTCCCAGTAGCAAACAAATCTCCAAGGAAGACCACTTACTAGGGCACAATGTCAACCACCAAGGTGAAGTAGGGAAAAATGCATAATGTCCAAGCATATATCATGAAATCTAGAGCAATCTAAGATACGACATACTGAAATGGCTTAAATATTGAAATGATGCTCACCATAATATTGACTTGTACCTCATGGAGCAATGCCCACTGCCTTTCGGAAGCCAGATGATGTGGTGGATGCCATTTGCAAATCTATGACCATCTGTGGTGGTGAGTGGGTTTTCCATCTGTGCAAAGGGTATTGTTGGTCATGTAGTCTCTCGACACTCCATATCTGCAACCTGAGGGCCTCGAGACATAATCTCCTTAGCTATCCACAAAATGGGGATAACATGCCCCTTAGCCAATGGGACGAAAAGGCTTACATCCAATGCAATATTCCAAGATAGAAAGGAAAATGTAAGTAGGCATCAAGGTCCATAAGGTGCTACAATGAAGTTTTGGACTACTTATTTAGATTTGACCACGTTTTTATCGGTAGGCCTGTTGGCCCGACCGGATTGGATTTTAGTTACTTGTCTTTGAAGCACATAGTCATTTAGGATCTATTGGCCATATCTTCTACTCGACCCTCGAGGAATGTTGACTCCCATTTGTTGTTCCCAAATTTCCCCCTTTTCTTGATGTGGTTGTATGCTTCACAATGTAGTATGAAATTATGCTCAGTCTCCAACACTCCCTTTTTGCACACTTGGCATGCCATCGTTTCCCATTTTCTTGTTTCGCACCTAAGTCCATGTGAGTTAGTTCTTATTTGGGATGAAACTTGTTGTTATACTGTGTTCTTCCTCTATCCAAACCATTGCCGCCTAATCTGCACCTTGGGTCACATGGAAGAAATCTTCCATCCACTAGGTGTGGCCTTGGGGGTGAGTCTCGAGTCGAGGTGTTGTCACATGATACTCGACTCCTCAGTCTAGTCTAACTTCTAGCGAAGCCAAGGGGGGTAGTCCCTAATAAAATAATCTAAGGCTGGTTAAAGCTAAGTTCAAGTTAATTCTAGGAGTTAAATGAAACAAAAGCAAATACAACTAATCTAGCAACATATTATGACACAATAAAAGATTGTCTATGCGAAATGATATTAAGCAAATAAACTATTTCAAAGCAAATGATAATAATCGAAGGAAATGCTTGAATGAAGGAACTGATAATAAACAAAAGGAAATATTGAAGACCAGTGCCAATGTAAAATGTGTTGTGCAATGCTCTTGGTAAGTTTTATTAAGTTAAAGGGGTTTCACTTGGATTTAGATTAATTGAGTGAGGTGGACCGATGGTGCAAATCCACTCATGATTGCTGGAGATTGTAAGTGTGAAAATGAAAGATCTAATCTATCATGTGTTTCCTCCTAACTATTATCCCTCAAATGGGTACAAGCAAGATTGCAAGGATTTCCAACGAGGAGAGAGAGAATCCCAAAGTATCCCCCTGAATTCACAAGCAACTTGCTAGTATGGATCTCGTATTGAGCAATAATGGCAAGAGGTTTTCCTTAGTTAGACTACTCCACACAAATCAAGTGCCTCTTTGCATCATGCCAAGATCAAGCAAGCTTGCGAGGTCGAGAGTGTTGTCGTCCTTATACACACTTGCAAACATGAGCCAAGTCCTGCTCACTTAGTGTGTCCTTGGAGGCACAATGCCTAGGTTCAAAGCCCACGCTGTCACTTTGGCTTGAACCTCTTCCGTCTAGGCTTATTCCTAGGGAAGCCAAGGGGGGTAGTCCCTAGTTTCTAGTTAAGATTTAGAGTTAAGTTCTAGGAATTGTTTTTAATTCGTTAAGGTTTAGGGGAGTCTAACCTATGATGCTAAGGCAACAATGCAAGATGCAAGAGTTTGTTATGTCAAGCAAAACCTTTCCCTAGGTCAACTAAGACTAGTGCCTAAGGTTGGGCAAGGGGTCAACT
>SNQJ01S0006571.1:104562-120030 GCA_010110895.2 Picea sitchensis | reverse complement strand
CTAAGTGTGGCCAGTGTGTCCAACATATTAATATTCCTTAACAAAATAAATATATTGAATATTTTTAATAAAGAAATATAGTTTAAAGAAAAAAAACTTGCTCTCTAGAACCTTAGTCTCTATGTGCTTTCAACCTCTATGGCCATGTATTCAGGTAGGCGTTCCTTTTTATCTCTCCCTCCCTCTAAGTGAAATCTCTAGTGTTCAAACAATTGGTGTATGTTTGGAAATAAATCAATGAATTACAAGCAAGAAAGCCCCATCTAGGTTTGTATGGAAAGTTTATTCTACACCAGAGGTAAAAATACCACTAATAGCCCCTCAACTCTCTAGTGGTCCTTACTTCATGGGCCCCATGAAATGTACCCAAAGCCATTGGACATTGTACTTTGACCTTGAAGTTGATATGCCCTTAGAAATATTAACTTGGGTCCATTTGCCTCATTTTCCTTTGCCTTGCTAGAATGATGGTCTTTGGAATAAATTGATAGAGTATGCTTGCATGTGCTTGAATTTGTGACAAAATTGACCTAGAGAAGAGATTCCAAAAGCTATAAATGTTTCCCTATATGACTAGAACCATTTGAATCCCTCATAATATAAGCAACTCCCTTTCAAATGCAAGTCGTTTCATGAGTATGGACATTTCACCAAAAAATGAAAGTATCGGTCTCCCCCTTTCCCTTCTCAAGAATATAGTGATCAATGGAAACAAGCCAAAAAATATAATGTTCCCTAAATTCCTCCCCCAACAAAGCCTAATATACATTAAGGAAAATACCTCAATGACCTTAATTTCTATGTCATTTATTTGAAATGGATTCAAACCAACAAATGGTTGTAAGACTCAATACCTGCAAGTTATTTCGACAATTAATGAAGGTTAGTAAACCATATAAAAGACAATGTAAATATAAAAATGAATGAGACAAAAAGAGAGGACAAAAAATAAATAAATGAAAAAATAAAATAGAATAGGTGATACCAAGAGGCTAAGGAATGGGAAATGAAGGATCGTGCTTGTTGGCCTTCCCATTTCCCCAACTCTCCCTATTTCTTCCATTATTTTCACTCTCAAAAGGATGTTTGTTGGCCAAGAGAGGAAGATGCATAGGGAGAAAGGGTTCCATTGTACCAAAGAACGTTGAAATGAGAACCGAACCTCCATTCAAAGTTGGTTTTCCCATTTGGGTTTCCAGGGTAAAATCCATGTGTCAATTATGAATTTTATTATGATGGTCGTGTGAATTTGTTTTCTCTATCTCTCAGTTGAAATGGAATTTCTCTATAGTTTAATGGTTTCCTATGTGTTGTTTAGCAAGGAGGAATTATCTACCAATTGTGTTTGAGGTTGTTTTCCTAGTTACAGTCCCCATAATCTAGAAAAAAAATCCAATAGTTATTTAATTTCTTCCATTCATCGATTTCAAAGATGGGAGATCAATGGTTCACCTTCTGGAGTTGTTGCAAATGAATTGGGAGTTGCTAATTTGGTTTTCTCATGGTTGTTGTTGTATTTCTCTCTCTTGCAAGTCACCCTCTCACTCCCTTCTCTATTTATTTGTTGGTTGAGTGTCTTCCATTCTCCTGGATCATACTCCTCCCTCTGGGCATGGTTTCCTTGTTAGATAGTGTTCTCTAGCTTTCTAGGGGCCATACACTTTAATTTTCCACTTACCTAGGTAACTACATGTTTCCTACAATCTGTATGCACTCTGTATGATCTAGATTTATGAGAGAAAATAAATGAATAACAGACTGAATACAATAAAACATAGATACAGAGAACAACAACAGATGTCCAGTGAACAATAACTTCTATTGAATAAATAAAATAGGTCGAAACTGCAGAACTAAAAACAACTTCTTGAATGGTGGTAAATATCTTTGAGAAGAGATGTGGCTGCTATGTGCATTCTTCTGAGAAGAATGATTACAATGAGGCTCTAGGGGCCTTTTTAACATTACTCATGAATGCCAAGACCCTAGACATCCAAAAACCTAACCCTATGAGATGAAACGTCAAAATTTATGTGGGCCTTGATGGGTAAGTTGGTACCTCAACTTCTCAGGGTTGTAACTTTGCATACAACCTTTGTTTTAGGCGCGTAATAGCCCGTTGGAAAGGCCTTTTTGAGAACTACACATTATGCCATCAAACTCTAACTCTGTTATAGTTTGACTATGGAAATCCAAAAAAACATTTTTTAGGGCCCCAAAACGGCCCTGGAAGTACATAAAGATGTACTAACATGAAAACTTCCAAAATAAGCCAATTGGATTAGGTGGGCGGCCACCAATATCCACATGGAAGCTGTGTAGGGATTTAGACAACCCCGAAAGTGTAGAACCCATAATTACAAAGAATTACAGAAGAAGGTGTTGAACTAAAAATTGTCAAGAGGAGATAGTTGGAATAGGTGGGTGGCCACCAATACCCACCTGGATCAGTCCTCCCCCCTTAGGAATAAATAGTATCCCTTGCATTGAGTGCCCCAATCAGGTGAGGAATTTTTTGTTGAATTTGGCTCCAAGTGAGCCACTTTCCTTGGTGTAGGAGTTTCCTTGCCTTAACAACTTGATAAAGTTGGATCCTTTGCTGGCAAGTGCAGTCAGGGTTAAGCTTTGTTGGTGTCAATTGTTCTGAGATCTCTGAGGAGTCCAATAATGGTGGAAAATATGGTCGGAGGAGGTCAACATTGAACATTGAGTGCAATCCAAGGAAGGGGGGAGTGTTGAGCTCAAACGCATTGTCACCCTCAACCTTGGTGATAGTGTAAAGCTGATAGAGTAGTGGATGGAGCTTCCAATGGGGCCTTGTAAGGTGTTCTTTCTGAAAATGTAGCTAGACCTTCTGTGCCCCCTAAAACTTGTGCAGTACTTGGTGTTGATCATGGTGTTGCTTTTACTTAGCATTGGATTTCTGTAAAATCTCATGGACCTGTTGGCGGATGTGATGAATCTTCTCAATGAATCTAGTGGCTTTGTCGGCCTTAGACTGAACATGGGAAAAATCCATCTGTGTGGTTGCAAGAGGTAGTGCAACATCAATGGGATCCAAGGGTTGGAATCCTAGTCCCACCTAAAAGGGGCTATGGGCAATGGAGATATGGAGAACCATGTTTTATTTGTGTTGAACATAGGGAAGACTCTCATCCCATGTACGCGAATGCTTAGATTTATACATGTGCAGGATGTGAAAAATCATTTGATTGATGACCTTTGTTTGGCCATCAGTTTGAGGGTGGAAGACAGTGGATTTAGTGAGCTTGGTGTCCAATAGTGACTAGATACTCGACCAAAATGTGTTGAGGAACTACTTTCTCTATCGAAGATGATGGTATGTGGTATCCAAAAATGGACCCTCACTTGTTCGAAGAAGATCTTGGCAGTATCTTCTGATGTTATGCTCTTGTTTTAGGCTATGAGAATGGCCATCTTTGAAAACTGATCAACCACCACAAATACACAATCATTGCCTTGCTTGGTGGATGGAAGGCCAGAAATGTAATTCATCGAGATGGATTCCCAAGGCCTCTTGGGAGTAGGAAGAGGGGTGTATAAGCCTTTCTTCTTAATGGTTGGCTTGGCAATGGCACAGGAATTAAAATATATGATATACTTGTTGACTTCTTGTTGAAGTTTTGGCCAACAAAATTTTTTCTGTAGAACGGCCATACTTTTCTCCACGCCAAAATGTCATGCCATCCGATTGTAGTGAGCCTCCAAAATTATCTTTGAACGCTCACTTATAGGAACACAGAGATGGCTTAGATGGCATAACAGACTATCTTGAATGTGAAAATCAGTGACAATCATGCATGTACCCAAGAGTTGATAGGTGGTGGTGAAGTCAGGATCTTTCTGATAAAGTTAGGGCCACTCATATGCCTCGTGCCCACAGGAAGGAAGCATGGTGGTGAAGGAAGCCATAGAAGGTCGATTGAGGCAGTCGGGGACATGATCTGTGCTCCTTGTCTTATACTTGATGTTGATATGGAACTGTTGCATGTATGTGGACTATTTTTTATGGCAGTCGTTCTACAACTTCCCTTGTGTTTGTATGAACTGCAAAGGCTTGTGGTCAGTGTGGATGATTGTCTTTTTTCCCAGAATGTAATGTTTCCATTGATGACAGGCTTTCCCAATGGAATACATTTCCTTGTCATAGGTGGGGTATTTTCGGACGGTATCTGAGAGTGTCTCACTATGGTATGTTACTATATGACCGTGTTCAGTGATAATTGTGCCTACAACATAGTTGTATGCATCAGTCGCGATCTTGAACAGTTGTTGCAGATCGGGTAAGGAGACTAGTGGAGCTGAGCACAAGTGATTCTTCAGGTCATAAAATTCCCATTGTTGTTCTTTCCCCCATGTGAACTATTCCCTACCACCTCACTTGGTCACTTGGCTGAGGGCCCATCCAATATGGGAGAATCCCAACATGAACTGTCGGTATAAGTTGGAAAGTCCCAAGAAGCTTCGAAGCTCGGTCAGTGTGGTCAAGGTTGGCTATTCACGGATGACCTAGATCTTAGATGGATCCTCATGTACCCCATTCTCATCAACAATGTAGCCCAAGTATTGGACCTTGTTCATGCCAAATGATAATTTTTCCAAGTTGGCATATAGCTTTTGATGGCGCAAAGTGCTCAAAACTTGTTGACTATGTTGCATGTGCTACTCCCAAGTTCTTCTGAAGATAAGGATGTCATCTAGATATACCACCACAAAATATTTGGTGAAGGGTCTTAATACATCATCCATCAACCTCATGAAAGTGGTTGGTGAATTTGTTAAGCCAAAGGGCATGACCAACCATTCGAAGAGACCTTCTTTAGATTTGAAAGTTGTTTTCCATACATCAGTCGGTTCGATGGGAACCTAGTGGTAGCATGACTTTAGGTCAATCTTGTTGAAGAAATTTTCCCCCTTGAGTTGGTCAAGAAGGTCATAAATTTGGGGAATTGGGTGTCGGTTCCTGACTGTGATTTTGTTAAATTCCCTGTAATCAATGCAGAGACATCAAGTCTCATCTTTCTTCTGCACTAGTACAATCAGGCTTCCACAAGGGGAGGAGTTTGGTCTGATGTGCCCCTTTTGAAGAAGCTCTTGGATTTGATATTTGATTTCATCATTTTCCATCAATCAGAAATGATAGACTGGTCCATTAGGTATAGGTGCATTGAGGGTTAGATCAATTGGATGCTTGACTTGGCAGTACATCGGTACCCTGGTGGGTGAGGAGAAGATGTCTCTGTCATCATCCACGATCCCGTCCACTTGCTTCTGCTGCAAAGAGAGGCTTTGTGTAGAGGCCATAGATGTGGTGATGACTTTCTTCTTACTTTGATCATGGATCACAAAGAAGACGAACTTCTCGGTCTGTGAAATTACTTGACTGCATTGCTTAGCAGAGATTAAAGAAATAGTGTTAGGCGGCGCTACCTCTGGTATTTTGTACAATTATCTACCCAAAGTAATAATAAAACTATGGGGTCTAGACTCATACAGATCATATCACTTCCAAAAATATCACAAAACACCACAAAATTCAAGGGGAGAAATATCACACAATACCTCGTCCTTGAAGGGCTTGATGTCGTAGGGCAGACAACACTATTGGCTAACGCGGAGATCTCTTCCTTAGAGAATCTAGCCGATGGTGTAAGGTTACAGGTGTGGTTTCATCGACAAGTCAAGATGCTTGACAACCTTTTTTTATATCAACTTCTTCTGACTAATTCTATCGACAATGAAATGAAGCGGATCCCCCTTTACCGAAATTTGTGAGTGAAAGAGGCATTCCACTTCCTCTGGTTCTTTTGATTCACTTGGATGAAATTTGGTGGTAGTGACAATGGCATTGGGTTCAGAATTGATAATCCACTTCTCTTCTTATGGATTTGATTTGGACTCAGAATCTACCTTTGAATCGGAAGCTTTCAGCTTGGCCACCAGTGACTACTTGGAGCGGTATTCTTTGTTGTTGTGCCAAGGGATTTTATGGTATTCATACCACTTTCCCATGTCCTTCTTTGACTTCTCATTACCCTTCTTGTGTAGCAGCTTGGACTAGTTGTCCTGAGAGTGGTCATCTTTTCTTTTTCCCTTGTTTTGTGGGTTGGGGCTATGAGACATTTGCAGATCTAAACTCTCGCTTCTTCTGCTTAAATTTATGCTCAATCTTGAAATCATATCTATAATCCACACATAATGATACGATGTCTAGAAACTCCATTTCTGGTTGAATGTATCTATGCAAAAATTCATGGTATTTGAGCACCAGATGTCATTCTGAGTCTTTGATACCCAATTTGGTGTGCAAGGTATGGAAAATATTGGTAAAATATGGTACTTTATGGTCCCTTTCCTGACGGAGCATGGTCCATCTTTTGTACTGGTCCTCGTAGATTTCAATAGGGTAGCATTGTTATTTAATGGCATCCTTGAAGGAATCCCATGAGGGGGAGACCACAAATATTGCAAATTCCTCTATGGCCCTTTACTCAGAGTAAGTATCCCACCAATCCTTAACATGGGGGACAACCTTGAGGAGTGAAAAAGTAATATTTTCCCTGTTGGAAAAATTGTGGACCGAAAAATACCCTTCCAACATATTGAACCATTTATCTACAACACCCATATCTATCAGCCCTTCAAATAATGGAATATCAAAATTTACTTGTACCTTGAAGGGGGTTGCATGGCCGCTTGATGAATATGTCTCTCCTGTGGGTAGTCATCGAAGGATCTGTGCAAATTTGTCCATCATTTCATTCCTTTGTCATGAAAGGGCTTCCTCGAGCAACATTTTAAAAGGATCTCCTGCTCCATCATCTTTCTTTTCATCCCTCGTAGGTTTTTGTAGGGCTTGGCACAACCAATATTGCAAAATCTCGACTGGTTCAAGTCCCAACTTCTTGTACCCAGAACTTGTTGGGGACATGCACAAAGAAAATAAATGAAGAGAAGATTGTTTTGATACCACTGATCCATATTTATGAGAAAAACAAAATGAATAATAGACTGAATACAATAACACAGAGATATGGAGAACAACAATAGATATCCAGTGAACAATAACATCTATTGAATAAATAAAATAGGCTAAAACTGTAAAACTACAGAACTGAAAACAAATTGCTCGAATGGTGGTAGCTATCTCTGAGAAGAGATGTGCCTGCTACGTGCATATTCCTGAGCAGAATGATTATAATGAGGCTCCATAGCAATTTTTAACATTACACATGAATTCCAAAACCCTAGACATCCAAAAATCTAACCCTAGGAGATGAAACGCCAAAATTTATGTGGGCCCCGATGGTTAAGTTGGTACCTCAACTTCTCGGGGTCGTAACTTTCGCATACGGCCTCCTTTTTAGGTGTGTGATAGCCCGTTAGAAAGGTAATTTTGAGAAATACACATTGTTAGAAAAATGGGATCGTGGATCAATAAAATAAAACAAATGCGGAAATAAAACACAGAAGATACACAATACAATAGAGACATAGATATACATGGTTCACCCAGTGTGGGCTACGTCCACCAAAGAAATTTCCAGGTCTTTCCTTTATTATTATCCAACAAATGAAGGGATACAACGTACAAAAAACCTGTTGTAAATCCCTCTTCTTTCTCTCACAGTCTCCTCACACAGAATACAATATTCGCATTAATACATAGTCGCAATACATTTCCCTCATAAAAGAGGGTTTCCTTCTAGGGAAAAAACCCTAACATAACTTCTATATTAATATCTACAACATTATAATGAATGGTCCAGATTTACTATGAAATTACAATATACATTTACAAGGAAAATTTTCCTTCAGGGGCAAGCTCCCCCTTCACTCCCCTCATGGAGGAGTGTACAATCTTCCAGGGTTTAAAGTCTTCATGGGGTATAAACATGGCTGAAATAAAAGACCTTTGAATCAGGAAGATAATCAGGTTGCACAACCAACACGCGTTATGTCATCAAACTCTGTCTTTGTCTACAGTTTGACTGTGGCAAGCCAAAAAAATATTGTTTAGGGCCCCCAAAACGGCCTTGGAAGTACAGAAAGATGTATTGACATGAAAAATTCCAAAATAATCCAATTGGATTAGGTGGGAATACACCAATATCCACCTGGAAGCTATGTAGGGTTTCATACATGACCAGAATTGTAGAACCCACAATTACAAAGAATTAAAGAAGAACGTGTTGAACTAAAAACTGTCAAGAGGAGCCAATTGGAATAGGTGGGTTGATTTAATTGATTCTTCATATGTCATACATTCTCCCTGGACTATAGATTCAATTCCTAGGTTTATTTAATTGTTTCCTTGTTGAACTTCCTTTCACCTAGTTGATTCAATTCTTTCTTGGATGCATGGATTCCTCTCTGGGTCATTTTCTCTCGCCCACAAGGTCGTACAATGGTTGTATGCAACAAGGAGGCCATATGTTATCTCTCTTACTATATTACACTCGTTGACTATGTAATTCTCCTTTACATGGTTTATATCATCATCTAGTCAACTTGTTCATAGCCTGGTCAACTTCCCTTTAGCTTGGACAAGCCACACTTTCCTTGGGTGTTTTCTGCTACAATTTCCATTATTTCCTTGGGTGATTTCTACTATGATTTCCATTAGACCTTGCCTTTCTATTGGATAATAGACTTGTCATAATGATTTTAGGAGCCTGTACTTACGATCCTATGAAAAGAGTGTAACGTTCCTCAACTTAACCAAGGAACATTACTAATGGAAAATACACATAAATACAAAATTTTTCTACTAAATAAATTTCATGTAGCTTATTAGCTACGAATTATACACAGATTTAACTATTGTCTTATACCATATAAATAAATGCATCTACGACATTCAAAATGAACGTGAAGGTTTCTCCCTCACTGAGATAAACCAAACATGAAACCTCCTTTGTACTATGTGTGACAATCAGTCACATCGCGCGTAGTAGGCTTGTTACTGCATACGAAAACTATTCCATGCACGTGTGACGATTCGAGCACTGTGATGAAATCTCATTACCGATACTATCAAAATCGATTAATGGATACATTTAAATATCGAATTATGAAAAACATAACGACCAAGCTCAAGAAATTGTCCATAGTAGTTCAAATTTAAATGCAGCTAATAATTTCACTACCACAACATATAATTCAATCTCATGCACAGAGTAAAATGCACAACATTTAAACTCCTTAATTAACATAGGAAAAAATATGAACACTTGTATTTTTAAAATAGTTGTCCAACCAGTTTCTTTGGAAGGACGTTCCACCCAACCATAGATTTGTTGTTCCAATTCTCAACAACAAGTCACCCTTGAGATGAGGCTAGGAATCCACAAGAAAATGATGTCTCTCACATTCCACTCGCAACGCAATATCCCACAACGCACTAGTATTCTCCTACAACTATCATGAATTTCCTCTAGATCTCTTCCTCTTGACCTACCCAACCTAAGGAATGTACTGTTTCACTTCTCTCAGTCCATCGTTCCTCCCATTCATTTATCAAGGTCTCTCTGGCACATGTAGCTAGGAATTTCTCTACAAACATTTGTTGCTATAGTAAAACTCGCACAATAGTTCACTCTTCAGGCCTGACAACCTGACTCTTCAATATTCATCTCCAAATCACTCCAAAACACTCTAGTATGCTCCAAAATTCACCCAAACTTCTTTCTCTATCTCCAACACTCTTTTTCTCTACCCTCTACTTGTTGCTCATGTAAAACTCAATGTGTAAAAACTGCCTATAATTGCCCATGTGAATTTCCTCTATTTTCCTTGAGCTATTGATTGATCCCTCTAACCAATGTTGATTTTACTTTATCCCCATGTTCTCCAATAACTATGGATGTGACTCTCACACCCACCCTCTTACATCAGTTTAATGGTTGGGCTCTCAAACACTCAAACAAAGATTAGAGTTATCCCCAATGGTAATAAAATTTAGGAAAATGGTTGAACTAATACCCACAATTAATTTCCCCCCTTGGACCCCTATAACACTCTCTTATCTTGTGGAAAAATCATCCCCCATATCTGTCCATATCCCCCAACAGCTAGTATCACATTTTATTTATTTAAAAACAAAAAATACCTCCACATATTACATTGTTTATCCATAGCCACATTCATATGTACATTATGCATAAATTAAAATGGAGATTATAGTGGGGATGTTGCATTCCCCCTCCCTTATAATTGTTCACTTTCCTCATTGCATAGAACCATGATGAATATATATATTCAAATTTACATCACATTACAATATTCAAAAAAGAAAGAAAATTCCTGCAATTGTTTTTACCCTCCAACAACAGTCCCAACCAAAATCTCATATTTCTCTGAATCTATTGTTGGGCTCTAAAGATGTCCTAAAACAACCTTAGTTTAACATTAATTTATCAACCATGGATTTGTCTTTTATTTCAAGAATATCAGCAAAGTCCATGCAGATAATTGTAGAGGTTAAAATCGTGTAGTTAAAGCAAATCTGAGTTTGTCAACAATCATGTTCCTCACACATTCATTAAAACTCTTAAACTATGATTTCTACTCAACAGAATTATAATCTAATCTATTACATGTTGTGAATTAAAGGAATTAACTAAATTGTTGAATTTATCTAATTAAGAGACAGTAATTGAATCTATGAAAATGCTTAATAAACTAATCTACCAATGATTATTTAACCTGCTGGAAAGAAATAGCTAAGTACTGTAAATTGAGAAGGAACGAAAAATGTAACTTTAAGCAAAAGGAACAATAGATACTAATTTAGGCGAAAGAAACAACAAATGCCAACTTAATAAAATGGACAACGTATGCGAAAATGAGAGGAATTGTTGATAAACAAACTACAGCAATGGGAAATGGAACAGCAATCGATAACATTCAAATGAAGCATCTATCTTCTATAATCAAACGGCATAACCAATTTATAAAAACATCAACACACTTATGCATTTATCTAACTGTTGCAAAGAGATTTAAATCACAAAACTGAAATCAAATTGATACAATTACATATTGAGACAGTAACTCCTTCCGACTAGGCCCTCGGTCTTCAAAAGCACTGCTGCTAGAAATTCAGTATGCAAAAATGGTAAAAACGCTCAAACCTTCTATTAAATCCATAACTGGTACAGCATTTATAAAAGACTGCTTGTATAGAGCAATTCAGAGATCTGAATGCTTGGATAAATTTATTAGATGTTTCTCTATGGTTCATACCCTCTATATATTACAATAATATGAGTAAATTAAGCTATCATGAGGATTGAGAGATCCTCAGGATTTCTTTTACTATTTATAAAGATTACAAAATAGAGAATCAATCTTCCTCAAAACTATTTTGTGCCTAATTTATTCAACCTCCAATAGTCTATGCATCTTCAAAATCTCCCTAGCTATCTTGAGTTTAACAATATTTGTCCATTCCTGTGATAAAACTAAACAATTCAAACGAAATTCAGAAATTACCTAATATCACTCAATAATATTTCTAGAAGACTTTTTTATCATTTTATTTCCTAATTATCTCTAATTAATGGAAAATTCAATCAAGGTTATATCATAAACCGTGGTGATAAGGAGGGTATCTGTACCTTTGTCTCAACTCAACATACCCCCCAGCTTACCTTCTTGCATGTCCTCATGCAAGAAAAGATTTTACATGTAAAGTAGTGATGTTGAAGGGAGGAGAGGCTTGTTCTCTACGTCTTCTGACCCCATTCTTACTTTTGAGCTCTTCAAAAGCAGCTTCTTCCTTCTTCCTATTGATTTGATAATCACTCTGGTAACCTTCTGGAGGATACCAAATAATAGGAGGACTATATCTACACCCAATCCAGGCAGGTCCTTCATCCAGTATCATTCTGGCATAGCTTTCCGACCTGAAGGTGGTTGCATGAAAGTTTTTGAAACCAAAGGGTTCCCTATTTTTTACTGCATTTGGTGAGGCATCCCATCTTAGTTCAGAAGTAGCAATAACTTCTTTTTAAGCCCCCTAAAATATGGTAGTCTTGAATGTACAACCTATCAGTGGATAGGAGCTAAATATTCTATCACCTTCTCCCTTTTCATGAATGTTCTGTGTTGCATAATGGTTGCAAAGGATTTAGGAGGTTCCCCTCTGATCCAGAGGTCCAACCCATTCTCCCTTTTCATGAAAACCTTGTGTGCTTTAGCCCACCTAGTTTGGTTCTTGGTAAAAGATAAAAATTCTTGAAAATGTATGTCCCCAATAAAAGGGTTAGGGTTCTCTTTTATGTTTTCCCCCAAGATGAAGTTATGAAGGTATAGCTCACACAGAAAGTATTGCACTCTGTCTTCTTGTTCTCTATAGCATAAAACAAACTCAGAAACAATGGTGAACTCAAAAGGTGTGCTTGCTCTAAAATATGTTATCCTCGGAAAAAACTAGCGTTCTAATAAAAACAAGGTGTAATTAGTGGCAGGATCCCTGCAATCTACTATATCATAATAAACAGAGAAAAATTCTTTGATTTCCTCCAAAGCTTCTTCTAACTAGCCCTGTACTTTATTTACCTTTCCTTGAGCTCTGTTGAGCTCAAAAAAAGTCTCATTCTTTGTTGCTAACATGGCTTTAATTTTTTTAACAACTTTCTAATGCTCTGCCATGGTTACCATCTCACTCCTGCATTGAGTCAGGGTCTATTGGGTTTGCATCATCTCTGCCTCTAACCTGTTAATGGCATCACTCTGTTCAGGAGAATAAAATGATTCCGCAGTCTGAACAGCTGTCTCTTTTGTTGTTGGGGCATCTGTTTGGGTCTCTGTGTCAATTGTCTCCAAAGGAGAAGGAAAATCTGTAGGAAGCACTCCCTCGGTTTGGACAGTTATTTATTCTACTACTGGAATCTTTGTTTGAGTCTCTATCTCTATTGTTTCCAATGGAGCAAACAATTTTGTCTGTGTTGCAGCAGAACTGGTATGGATTGTCCTCCTAGGAAGTGGGTTCCTTCCCCGTGTTCTAGGCCTTTTGTATTTCTTCCTTTTATAGGCCAATTGTTTCCTTAATTATTTAATTATTTCTTTGAGTCTACCAACTTTCTGCTTCAGTACTTTGATTTTTTTAACCCTTTTTCTTAGTATCTCGTTTTCTTTTTTCAATTTTCTAATTTTGTTGTGGCCTTTGCTTGTTGTTTTTTGTTTATGGGGAATGCCAAGGTCTTCCTCACCTTGATCAGCTAGTGATTGTTCCCCTGTTTCTTTTGTGTTCTCTATTTGTTCTATAGGGTTGTTTACCTCAATGTGAGGTTCTATTTGTGTTGCATCTTCGAGGAATGGCATCTCTATGTCAGGGAGGTCCAAGGCAGGGTTTGAATAAGAAGTTGGTGCTTGGTGTTCTTCAGACCTGCTTATGTCTTCGATAACTGATGTCCCTAAATTCCCCAGTACTTGAGGCATTTATACCTCATAACTTTTGAAAAAATGTTCTGTAAGGTTTTCAAGTGATGGTTGTTCTGTCTGTGAATTTTCTTGAGTGTCTTGTGAGGGTTGTTCTGCCTGCATAGATTGATCTATGTTTTCAGGTTGAATTGTCCTTTTTCCCCTTCTCCTTTTCACAGTAGAGGTTTCACGATCAACAATTGTTCTTTGTCTCCTTTTCCTTGATTTTTATGCATGTATAGCTTGGGTTTCTTCTAGATAGATGGGGTCTGCTTCAATTTCATGATGGGGTAGTGGAGTTTCAATTTGGGCACTGCCTCCTTCTTCCCAAGCTATCTAAATTCTCTATGAGGGGGTTTCTTGGTGAATTTCGGGTTGTTCGATTTGTAGGGGCCTATCGACCTCGATTAGATCACCCCAATTTATTTGAGTTTTGCTCAGGGCCCTGTTTACTATTATCTTTACTATTCCATGGTGATTAACTATAGTGACAGGGTCTTTATCCTTCTGAGTTCTTGCAGCAACTTCATGTAACATGGCATTTAGAAAAAATGGAAAATTTTATTACTAACCTCTATTTTAGTGTTGCTAACAATTTAAGGTGGTGTGGCCGCACTACATCATACCTCCCATCACATGTGATATACCTTTGTATTACTCTTGCTAACTCCCTCCATGGCTCACTGAGAGAGTTGGGGTTGAGTCCCTTCCCTTTTTTATCGAGTTCTTATCCAAGTTCTACAAAATATTCCACGGCCTCCTTAAGCGTTGTATACTTCCCCGTCCACTGTATGCCTTCGTT
The DNA here is from genome assembly GCA_010110895.2 of Picea sitchensis. Lineage (NCBI taxonomy): Eukaryota > Viridiplantae > Streptophyta > Pinopsida > Pinales > Pinaceae > Picea > Picea sitchensis. Next base: position 105,779 of record SNQJ01S0006571.1, on the reverse strand, counting down.
GGGGAGGCCTATAACCTCTGCTATAATTTTCTTAGTGAATCGAATTTGTATATCTCGGATCATGGAGATTCCTCTCTGCAAGTTCTCAAAAAATGCTAGTGTGATATTCGTGTCATATCCTTGCAATCTGTTGAAGTACTCTATCCACCCCAGACGATGTAAAATTTATCTTGCCTGGTCGGTTACCTGCAGCAATGTGGGATCTCGTCGTACACTTTGACCACCCATTTCTTCTGTGAACAGATGAGGACAACTATCATTCCCTGTTGCATCTTAGTTCATCCATCTTTTGAAAGAATATCACCAGAAATAGAAAATATCATAGAACAATGGATGTATATAAAGATGTGATTTTTTCATTTATTTCAATAATTATTATTTATCAGTGAATGTGCAGGATATCTTCCCCCTCATAATGGAAAGGTTGATCGTGCTCGTCAAAATTTGCGAGTGTGATAATGGCAGGTAATTCAAGTGAGGGGTGATTACTACGTTGTCGTCATCGCTGGGAGAAAAATCATTAATAACATTCAAAAGTACGTTAACGGTAATCATGAACAATAATCACTTTTGTGTGGGAATTTCAAATTGACATACCCATGTTCAAAAACGTTTCAGGAAAAAGATCCCGAATAATTTAAATTTGTTCACGTGTTTTAGAAATATTCCACATGTCATAACGTTGTAACTTTCCCTTGTTATTGGATATAACAGGAATGATAGCCTCATTTTTAGGAAAGGAAATCTAGGAACAAACAAAAGAACTTGGCGTATTAAAGGTAAACTTTGATACCACAGGCAAAGCCACTGCTGCCAGCATGTGTCCATAGCCTTGAAATGGTTTTCGTTTAACCCATAGATGAGCCTGTATACTTAATAAATAGGTTGAATCATCTTTTCCCAAAAATACCACTATCCTAGTTTGGTAACCAGATAACGATAATGCCACTCACTAGATCGCAACCTAAGTGAACAATTCGTCTCGTGATGAGACCTATTTTCCTTTGATGAAAAAATGCCAAAGGCCATTGCCCTAGTGTGGTAGCCATAGTGGGAATGTCACTTATGTTATTATTCGATGATCGTGGTAGGTTGGCTCATGATGAGACCCCTTATCCTTTGTGGAAGAAGTTTATATTTAATTTTTTTTGTTTCCATTTTTTTTAGGTTCTATAAACGGAGGCTCATCTGGTCCTTAAGAGTGAGGGATGGCATAA
>SNQJ01S0006571.1:46348-96184 GCA_010110895.2 Picea sitchensis | reverse complement strand
AAAGGTGGAGGGATCACACTCTTGATCTCAATGTAGCTAGATGAATGAGCTATTAGAACCACTTCCCTATGTGTAGTATATCAACTAAACTAAACCTCAGTTGGAGTAAAAAGAGTATAAGGTATGACTAAGGAGAATTAATGAAAAAAAAATGGCAATCATCAAAGAGCATTTGTTCTTTAATATATTTGACCAGTAGAAGAATAAACCTACACTCAAAAATCCTTTCTGAACAAGAGTTAAAAGACTCAAACACACATGTGGCAAAGATTGCACTACACAAAATAGAGAAACCTTTTCAGCACATACATACAGTCATATATCATATAATAGTAATGATATGTTCAACATGAGGAAATAGAAGTGATAAACAAAGACGAGAGATACACGCCAACCATCAACTTCATTAACAACTGAAATATTTACATAGGTAGGATGGATTAAAATAATTTAATAAGAAGAACTTTAAGTCAAAAACCAGGGATCCAACCCCTTCTTCTTCTACATCATTTTATATATAGTGTTTTGAATTAGTTACATGTACTTATGGTTGAGCATGATGATCAAGGACAACTCAAAACCAATCCCTACAAAAAATCAGAATGAATTTTAGCCTTTGACTATTGATATACAAAATAATAACAGTTTACAAAAATCTTCCTAGGATCAAGGTAACAACCTTGCATAAAACACTCTTTGATTGACTTGTTTTCCATTCGGATGATAACACTGCAGCGTCCTATTTATCCTTCTCATTTATATCTGATCTTCAAAGATCCATACGATTAATCCAACCTTTGACAACTCAGTCCTGGTGACCAATCTGCAATAATCTGTGTATCCTAATATAGTCTTTTAGATCCACAAAAGGTGTATAGCTTCATAACATGATCCATAAGATGTTAGCATAGTTATAGCCTTCCTCTGTTACAAAAATATGAAACTTGGTGAGATTAGCTATAAAATCGGCTGCTACAAGTGTTCTTGTAGCGCCCATGTTTTTTTGTGTGTGCGACTACTGGAACTTCCTATAGAGACATGCAAAAAACTAACTTTGCACATTTTCGATAACTTTCTTCACCTAGTTTGCAGCTGACCATAAAAAAAGAAGCATGATACCTTAGAAACGAGAAACAAAAAGGTTATCCCATACTCCATCATCATAAATCACAATTTCTAGGATTTGTATCATAGGTGAAGTTCCCAAACTGTCAGATCCCCATGAAAAATGGATGAAGCTTCTTCAGTTAGTAAATCCAAATTGTTCCTTATGGTTTGCTTGGATTGAGATCTAGTTTGCATTCTGGCAGGATTATCCCCTTCAAACCAATCTTAGGGTTTGAGCCTTTCACATTCTTCTTACCCTGTTTTCCGGCAGGGACTCTGTTTGTGTCTGTAGGTGTCTTTTTATTCATTGTCAGACTTCCCTTTTTAGATTTTTTCTTCTCATTCTTGATTACAGGGATTTTCTTACTAGTAGATGGATTATCCATAGGTTTAGAAGGCTCTTCATCGATAATGATGACCTTCTCTGTGATAGTAGGTTTATACATTTCTTTAGAGTTCATCCTAAACTTATTCTGAGGCCTTGTACTTCGTTTCCTTATCAAAATTCCATACTTAGCAACATTATCTTCAGAGGAGCTTGAGGCATGAGGAGTGACCACTGGGATAGGTTATTTAGGCTGTACAAGATTTTTGAATTCCATTGTTGTTTTAGGTTGTTGATCATCCATGAAAACCCTAGGTTCAGCTAACCTCTTAGCCCTTTTAGAATAATTATTTTTTGCAAAAGGGAATGGGTGCTTACCTTGTCCTAGTATGCAAGAAGACCCTACATCTTCTTGTTGGCTAATTGATGTGGATTTTATAGGCTCGTCTGGAGTCTTTAAGAAGGCTATTTGTTTACCCTTCTTAGCATTAGTTGATCAACTGGTTCCAGGTGGAGTTTCTTGTTCAAACTTAACAACATTATCATGTGATTGTGTAGTAGCAGGATGCTCCTTCTCAAAACTCGGCTGGATCAAAAAATGATCCTAAATCTTCTGTAATTTCCCCAGCTCGGCCTTGAAAAGTACTTTAATCAAGCCCTGATGATAAATTCCTTGAGGAGGGGTTTTGGGGTTTGCTTGGACCTTCATGGCCATCTTGTTGAGATCCCTCAAGAAGTAATAAGGAAGATTCATCCTCTTAATTCCTACCAGATGAAGTAGAAATCGTAGATGAAATAAAAATATAGTAGAATAGCGCCCCTCACAGGTGATGAATCTTTTGAGGATGATTAAGGCTTCCATCCATTCATCAGCAATCCAATCCATAGGAATGTATTTGTCCCAATTAGGGTCTCTGTGTTCAGGTTTCAAAAATTGATTTACATCTCCTCATGTAATCAATTTATTTTTAAACCACTTTTCGCCATCAATTGGGAGGTTGCAAGCAACTACTATGGATTCTTCTATAACTTGCACGACCATGTTTTCAATTCAGGCCCACTGTCCATTGAAACTATCAGAAAATGCCTTGGATGCAGTGTAATGATCACCATCCATATTAGTACAGAATAGATACCAATCTTCCCGATCAAAAATGTAGGGACTGTCTTCATAAGCCTCCATGATCTCGGTCCCTTCAGGATCTTTCCTATTCACATGTCCACCTTTACCCATCTACACAGTTACGACTAGAAGACTAGACTCTTGTCTAAGGAGAAGGGATATTTATGTTGCGTAATGAGAATAATATGGGATCTTCTATCTCTGTGGGTGCAAATTCAAATCGACCAGTTGTTGTAGGTAATGAATAATGCGTCAGTTTTGAAAATATGTTTTTGAAAAACCTCATCTGTGTTTCCTTCTGGATGGCTGACATGTAGAAATGAAGACACAACCCATATTCACATGCTATGGCTAAAAATGGGTACTTTCTATCTATTTTTCATATTCATGAGCTTTGTAGTACCATCGACAACTTCTATGACTCCCCAAGGTGCTCAAAATGATCGCGACTAAGGACATGTTGAAGTTCCTGTAGTCCTCAACTAGATTTGTCCTTTTGATTTCTTGGGTGGATTAGGCTTTGAATATGCAGCTTACTAACTTGGGTAATCATGAAGCATAGATCAATATATGACATATAGCTCAAATGAAAATATTTAAAGCTAATGATGTCATCAAACAATCATACAAACATGTGTATAACTCCTCTATCCCCATTTTACAAGGCTAAGTATCCCTCATTTTCTCTCATATTAATACTAATATGACCCCCTTATAATATTTTGAACCCTTAATCAAACTGATGATTAGTATTTATATCTTATACACAAATTTTGAAAAGTAGAAACTAAGAGATGAGAGATGAGACTTAGCAGAACAAAATAGGTGATAATAATGGCTCCATCGGGGATGGAGTTCTCCCTGTGGAACTCCAAGAAATTTGAGTAGAACTATGCCTTTTGTTCCTTCAAGCTATCTACCATGTTATTTTGTAGAGTGTAACTGTTTCAACTTCACAAGTTTGGTGAAACTTTATTCAAAGCATAACAAACGAAAAAACTAAAACTAAACTGGAAATTAAAAGAAATAAGTAGCAGCATGGTTCCATTGGGATATGGAGTCCTTTATTGTCTATCTACCACACCACATCGATATGTACAATGGGATTCAGGCCACCAATGGCCTTAGTAAAATAATTTCTTCAGAAAACACCCATTTACTAGGCCACCAAAAACCCCTTCACCTTCCAAATTATGCAATAGGAAAGTGTTGTTATCCAAGACCTTCTCCACCCAGAATGGTCCTGACCACAGGCTATCAAACTTCCCATGATGGCCTTCTCTGTGAGCATCCCATTTTAGAACTAGATCCTCCAGTACAAATTGCTTTTTTTTTTTTTTTTTCAAAAGTCTCTTTAACTTTCTGTTGATGTTGATGTGCCTTTTATAGAAGTTTCTCTCTTTCTTGCTGCAATTATACAATCTAGAAAATCCTTCTGATAGCATCATTAGGTTCAACTTTAGTTTCCTGCAGAAATTTTACAACTAGAAAAGAAATTTGTACTGGAAAGAATGCTTCAATTCCATATACTAACTGAAAAGGTGAAGTTCAAATTTCTCTCTTTGTGCTAACATGGTCAACCCACAAAGCAAATTTGAACTTTGAATCCCAAACTCTCTTATTGTCTTATAGAAGTTTCTTAATGATCTTGACCATACTTTTGTTTGGTGATTCAGCCAGGCCATTACCCTATGGGTAATAGGTAGTAGAATTCCTAAGCTATGTCATAATCTTCATAGCTTACTGGGTAATAGGCAGTAGAATACCTAAGTTGATGTCATAATCTGTGATGATCACTTCTAGACAACCAAATCTAGACAAAATATGCTCTTCAAGGAAATTTATGATTGTCGTATCAGTTTCCCTCCTTGTAGTTATAGCTTCAATACACTTCGTGAATTAATCTGTAGCTGTCAAAATCCATATGTGTTGGCCACTAGATGGAGGATGGATCTCACTTATGAAATCCAAAGCCCACTGTTGGAAAGATGCAAAAAAAATTACAGGTTTGAGAGGTAAGGATTTAAGCTTTTGTTTACTATCAAACCTTTGGCATTTCTCANTCCATATGTGTTGGCCACTAGATGGAGGATGGATCTCACTTATGAAATCCAAAGCCCACTGTTGGAAAGATGCAAAAAAAATTACAGGTTTGAGAGGTAAGGATTTAAGCTTTTGTTTACTATCAAACCTTTGGCATTTCTCAAATGCTCTAACCTTTGCACAGACATCAGAAAATAGACTAGGCCAATAGTACCCAACCCTAAGTATCTTATATGCAGTGGACTTCCAAAAGTGGTGTCCACCACACACTCCTTCATGAAATTATGACATGTTTATATGTGATTCTCATCCATCAAGACACCTTAGTAAAAATCCAGAAGGGTCCCTCTAAAACAAAGTTTGATTATTTACACAATACTTAACCACTTTGAGTTTCATGGATCTTACATTAGACTTATCCATTCATGGAGGATCTTGGAAATTCTGTAGAAAATAAAGGATATTTCTTTACCATTCTAATTCAAAAATCATTCCATTGACTTGAGAATTGTTGGTTTGAGGATGTGAATTTCCTAAATTATTACAGATGTAGTCAAATCCCAGAGCTTTGCAATTGGAATCAGCTAGCAGATTATCTAACCCCTTCCCTTTGACTAGTTTGGTAGGCTTGATCTCCATGTCATATTCCAATAGCTTAGCTATACATTTGCTTCTCTTTCCATCATTGTTCGATTGAGTCAAGATGTATTTAATAGCACTAGATGGTACATATGCAATGAATTTGGACTATATCACATAAACTCTAAAATACTTTAGTGCTTTGACCAAAGAAAAATCTTTCTTCTCCATAATATCATATTTTAACTCAACATCCTGAAGTGCCCTGCTGAAAAATGCAATGGGTTGCTCAAAACCCTCAGAATTTCTATGTAGAAGAGCAGTTGCTAAAGTATATTGAGAGGCAAAAGAAAAAATCAAGAACTCTTTTAAAAATATGGGCTAATCAAAATAGGGGCATCCGAAATAGCCTTCTTAATAGACTGGAAAAATTCTTTATCTTCAGTTCTCCATTTTACCTCACTACCTTTATTCAACATGCCAGTTATATGTTTGACCAATTCAGCAAAGTTGGGAATGAACCTTCTGAGAAAGTTTATCTTCCCAAGGAAAGATTGGATTTCCTTCTTAGTTCTAGGGATAGAAATATTTTGAATAACTTTCACTCTTGCAGGATCAATTTTAACTCCATCAACACAAACAATATGCCCTAACAATTTGCCTTGCTCTAAATCAAAGTGAGACTTTTTGGGATTTAAATAAAGACCATACCTTCTACACTTCAGAAATACCTGTCTCAAATGACATAGATGCTCCTCATCAGAGTTGGATAATACRGTAATTTCWTCCAAGTAGATGACAACAAACTTCTCCTTCTCTCCCATGAAGGAAATATCCATGGCTCGTTGAAAAGTAGCCCTAGCATTCATCAAACCAAAAGGCATCCGGGCATACATAAAAGTACCCCAAGGTGTTGTGAATGCAGTCTTCTCCATGTCATATGGATGAAAAACTACCTAATTGTATCCAAATAAACCATCAATCATAGACAGCCTGCTAGATCCTACCACCCTCTGCAATATATGTTCCATTTTGGGCAATGGATAGTTGTCTTTCCGGGAACATTTGTTCAAATTTCTGAAATTGACACAAACTCTGATTTCACCATTCTTCTTTCTCACTGGCACCAGATTTTCTATCAAGTCAGAGTACCTCAAGGGTACAATGATCTTAGAATCTAAAGTTTTCTTGACTTCCTTCTCCATAATATGTAACAAAAGAGGATTTATCTGCCTTAATTTCTCCTTTAAAGTTTTTACTTTCTCTTTCAAAGGTATCTTATGTTGAATGACAGTTTTATCAAAGGTTCTAAGATATTCACATTGCCATGCAAAAATATCAATGAACTCCTTCAATAGTTCTTCATATTTAGCTCGTTATTTTGCTGACAGGAATTTTGATAATTTAACATGCTTGGGATTTGCAGTAGTCCCAAGATTATAATCACTCAACTTTGCTTCTTTTTCTTGATTAGGAAGCTTCATAGGAACATCATTATGATCAAAAATTCTTTCAAGAGGTACCAAGCCTTTTGGGATATTATTAGTAGGAAATTGTAAAATCTTATGCCCAACAATCATATTATGAAAATTCAAATTATGGTTAACTTAATCCAAATCCTCATCTTGATCAAAATGAATTGAAGAAAAATCATCTATAGCTTCAATGAACCTTTTGATTTCATAATCTTCTTCAAATAATATCCAATGCTTGAAAGTTTTTGGAATAGATGTCTTGTACCTAACCTCAACCTCATTTTCAGCTTTGGGGGAAAAGGAGGTTTTAAAGTACTTGCTTCCACAACCAGTGAATCAACATGCTCATTCTGATTTCTTGGAATATATACAATGTTAAAAGACATAAAGAAGGCTTCAACAATGTCCCATACCTCATTTCTATAGTATTTCAACCGAATTTTATTTGACTGATATACATTTCTAACATGTTGTACAATGAGATCAGAATCCCCATGAACCTTCAAATGTTGGATTTTCATTTATTTGGCTGCCCCAAGACCCAACATCAATGCCTCATACTCTGAAATGTTATTTTTTGTATCAAATTCTAATTTGTAAGACAAGGTAATGACTTCATGTTCAGGATAAATCAGCACTACACTTGCCCCTGCACCTTTTGTGGATGAGGCTCCATCAAAGTATAATTTCCATAGCAGATTTTGATTTTCAACAAATTATGGAACAACAACTGATTTTGTCAAAGGAAAAGACTACTGGACAACATTATCAATATGAAATATAGAGGATACCAATTCCACATCAACTGCATAGATAGGATGATTTATAGAATGATCATTGTCACTGATAATATATGTCAATTGAGCCTCATGATAGAGTCTTCTAAATTCTCCTCCAAAAACAGGTATAGTGGCATAAGAGAGATCCATTTGAAGAGATCCCCCTAGCTTTTTACACCAAGGTCTAGACAATAGCATACCAAATCTAGGAGGGATATCAACTACAAATATATCCATGAGTAAACTTTTGGATGGGATTTGAGATAATGAAACAATAAGGACTTTGATAACCCCCAAACATTTGAATTTTTTGGAATCAAAAATAAAGAGATCTGGTATGCTTTGGTGATTTCTAACCCCATTTCTTCCATGACAACCTTTGGCATAAGATTATGGGAGGCTCTAGAATCTAACTAGTAGTTATGAAGTATTGTTTCATCAACATTTAATGAGACATAAAAAGGAGGGGTGGAATCATCCCTCTCCTCTACAATTGTCCCTAAGACAATAGTGGGTTTTTCATCTTGGAGATTAATCACATCAGTAACAGGATCTATGACAGAAGAGGGTTGTAACCATTTCAAAATATGACTCCTATAAGAATTTGTTTTAACCAATTCAATCAAAGGAATAGGAATTTTGATCTTACTTATCTCATGTTCTAGGCTGAAAGGAGATGAGAACTTGTCTACTTCTGGTGCTGATAATTTCATAGCTGGATGTACTTGATTTTTTTCAGGATTTATCTTTTTGAAGAATAGGTTTAGCAGGAGCAGACCTATCTTTTTGAAGAGCAGATCTAGCAGGAGCATATTTAGATCTAAGATTATATCCTTGTTTATCTATGTTACAAATCATATTATCTGGACTTTCCCCAGCCCATGCATTCATTGAATATTCATATTCATTCTATTTTAGGTGACTGAGGGCAATCTCATCTCCGAATAAATGAATAACCATATCTTCATCTACATATTCCACTTCCTGATTTTCTTCAATATAATTATTCTGCAAGGGTGTCTGAATTTTCTAATCATCATTATTCTTATTGTCCCTCTGCATGATCTAAGTATTATAAGTTCTTTTGTATTGATTTGTATTTCGTCTTCATTCTTGAGGTGAATTTCATTTTTGTTTTTCCAATCTGCGTTTAGACAGCTCAGATGACATTTCCTCCATCTTTCTTTCCATCTCCTCCAAGGAAATCTTTTGATTTTTAGTATTTGATGCAGAAGACTTATATTCTTCTTTTTTCTTTCCCTTATTTGATCTCTTCTTGAGTTGTTATGATGCTAGAATGTTGGATTCAACTTCAAGGGATGAATATTTCATATCAAGCAAAGTGGTTCATCTTCTTTTCCTCAGTAGCAAACAAAAATCAGCACCAAAGGCATTAGCATAAGTGACCTTTGCTAACCTTTCAACTAGCCTGATATCATCTAGTATTTCCTGGTACATCTGATTGAATCTCTGAGAGAATTTAGAGACAGACTCATTGTTCTTTCTTCGTAGATTGTTGAATTTTGTCATGTAATACAAATCATCTTTCTTGTCTCCTCACTTTCTCAAAAAGGTGGCATCAAGGTCTATGATGGTAGTAATAGAGTTATCTCTAAGGTTCCTGAACCACTTCCTCACTTCTCCATATAAACTTTGAACAAAATCCATCATCCACACATCATCATAATCCACTTGAAAATTGTCAGCAAAGGAATAAAAAGTAGTTAAATTCTCCTTTGTAGTTGCTTCCCCTTCATTGTCAAACCTTGGAAGGTACTTCATGTAATCATTTGCTGGGAGAGGATGGAAATTATTTGGTAATACCAAAGATGCATATCTAGAAGCCCTAATAACATCCATTGGATGTGGAGGTGTTGCACCATCCATTGTTTGACCACCTAAAGGTCGATATATGTGTGGTGATTGTGGTGATGGTGGTTTAGATATGTTCACCAATTGAATCTTAGGAGAATACTAGAGAATTTCTTCAACAAGTTTTTCAGCGGCAAGGATATTAACTTGGAGGCTAAGATTTGGTTTTTCTTCTTGAATTTCTTCAAGGATTGGGATCTTTTCTAAGGGAGTGTACTTTGTTTCTTTAGGGAATTCAAATATTTCCTCGAATTTATATCTACTCTCAGGACAGGGCATGTAAAATGACTATGATTCAACAAACTCCTATTTTCCTGGCGTAGATTCTTCAGAAGGAGGTAAAAGAAACAATTTCTCATATCTTATTTTTTTAAAATATTTGGATTGTTTAAGGATATTCTCAGGGTCTGAAACAACAAGCACATCTGGATATTATGGATGGGCTATAGTCCCCTTTCTCTTTGGATCCAGAGTGTCTAATGTGGATTCACCAGGTGAAAAGATATTGTAATCAACTGTGCTTAGTTATATTTTCACCATCTACAACTAGATCTATAAAATTATGTCCCATCTACAACTAGATCTATAAAATTATGTCATTCCCATTTTAGGGAAAATATCATCATTTTCATCCCTGAGCGCTAAAGACACATACAGAATTCAACTCAATATTGCTATTGAGTTAAGCCTAGCACACCTTGTTTCAAAAAAAATTGAAATTTTTAGAGAGGTGGAGGGATCACACTCGTGATGTCAATGTAGCTAGATGAATGAGCTATTATAACCACTTCCCTATGTGCAGCAGATCTGGTAAACAAAACCTCAGTTGGAGTTAAAAGAGTATAAGGTATGACTAAGAAGAATTAATGAAACAAAACTGAAAATCATCAAATAATATGTGTTCTTTAATATACTTGACCAATATAAGAATAAACCTACACTCATAAATCCTTTCTAAACAAGATTTAAAAGATTCAAACACACATGTGGAAAAGATTGCACTACACAAAAAATAGAAACCTTTTCAACACATACATACAACCATATAGCATATAACAATAATGATATGTTCTCAATATGAGGAAATAGAAGTGGGAGGACAAAGTTAATGTGAGATACAATAATAATCAACCATCAATTTCATTAACAACTAAAATATTTACATAGGTAGGATGGATCAAAATAGTTTAATAATAAGAAATTTTAAGTCAAAAACCATGGATCCAACCCTTTATTCTTCTATATCAAATGATGTAGAAGAAGAAGGTATAGTATTTTGAATTAGTTACATATACTTATGGTCAATCCTGATTATCAAGGACAACTCAAAACCAACCCCTACAAAAACTCAAAATGAATTCCAGCATTTGACCGCCGGAGCATCCCCAACCCAATTGATGACTTCAATCAGCCCTTTTATGTTAAGCCCCATTGGCTCATTACCCCTTTAATTGGGGCATATTATAATAGTAATGTTATTTTATTTATGCCTAGCTTTAGGGCCAATAGTTGTGTAATTATACCTCCTAGTTCCTATATACCAAGGAGACATTTTCATTTTGAATCATCTTGTACTTGAACATTTAAGTGGGTAAAGGAGGTTGCCCTTGAAGAGGCTTATTATCTAAAATTATCTCTTTTCATGCTATAATTTCTTTTTCCGAGGTTTTTCTCTGCCATATTGATATTTGGTTCTTAACATATGGTATCAAAGCTCAAGGTCTTGGGTTTCACTGCTACATCCGTGAGACACCTTGGAATTTTGCTATAAATTTGTTTCTACAATGTTTAAGAGGGAACGGGCTTTGGAGGATATTTAGTAGACGAATCAAGGTATCGCTATTAAAAATTCAACTCCCGAGGTCTTATAATTTCGTAGATACAAACTGTACAAGATATGGTTCTGGAATAATCCCGAATCGAACACAGGAAGTTTCGCTTTAAAAAAATTGTAATGTTTCGACCATTGCACTCGAGGCCATTTACATAAATTAGTAAGGTATCCGTGGTGGTACCCCATCTTCCTCGAGTCATCTTGATTTGTATATACACCTTGTGTAAGATAGGGTAACTGACTAAATCCTATATTGACTAGTCTCAAGAAGGTGTTCTAGGTAAACAATCATAACTTCTTCCTAGAGTATCCAAATTGAGTAGGACTATTTCATTGGATCGTGGATACCGGTAGTATCTTTTGGGTGAGTCGCACTCTTTATACCAATTATTTTATAGGAACGCTATACACAAGAGATCTACCTGAAAGGCTAAAATCAACAAGTTGTGGGAAGTTACCAGAATTCCACTCTTGGCACATCCAATTTGACTGACCTCAGGTATCACAGAAGAAATATAAAAAGAACCATAAAAGAAATTTCACACCCGTATGGGTTGAAACTCTTTGGGAACAATAACGTAAGAAAGATTGTCTAGAAAATCCACCTCAAAATCAAGGTTCAAAAGTGATACTCAAATAACATGCCATCTAAAAGGGGAACTTCTAACTAACCAAGCTCCAAAAATCCTACTTGAATCTTGATGAATGTTGTCTTAGGACATAAATGATTTACAAAAGAAGATAGTTACAAAAGATGAACTACAAGAGACATTATGGGTTTAAAAGGTAGACTTGAAGCATTGAAAAAATTTGTAATGTAGAAGACACTTGAAAGTGAAAATGCATCCCTTGAAACTCATGACACAAGAAGGAAACGAAACTGAGAAACCCAACTTTGGTTTGAAGACCAACCACGCCCTAAGATTGATATGAGGAAGTTTGATGGCAAGGACCAATCACATGGATACTCAGACATGAGGTTCTGTTTGATTCCATAAATGTTACATACAATCTAAAGGTACTGAATTTGCTTTATATTTAGAACCCAATCAATTTGTATGGTATCTAGGGCTTTGTTCTCTTAAATCACTCTTCACTTGGACAATTTTCACGAAGAAATGATAGCACACTATGAGGATACAAGGAGCAATACCTTCTTTATCCAATTGATAAATCTCACACAAACCTGCCTTGCCATCGAGCACATTGAGAACTTCCAAAGATTGAATATGTAACAGATATTCCGTGATGATCACCTTTGATTGATGTATTCATAGGAACTTTAAAGGATAACATTCAACATGAGGTTCACCTTGTGAACCCAAATCATTGAGAATGCATTTAAGGTGGCAAGAAATGTTGAAAGTAAAAAAATACAGCTATGGCTACTAGGAAGGACCAATCCCAACATCTATAAGGAGAACAATGTCCCTTCTAAAACAATTCAACCCACAAGGTTGACACCTCAACAATTGAGGAAAGAAAAGCAAAGGTTTTATACTTTAATTGTGACAGCAAGTGTTGTAAAGGGACACATAAGTGTGGTGAGAAGAAATTATTCTACATAGATCAGAATAGGGATAGAAGAAGAAGAACAAGAACCATCTCAAGATGAAATGTAGAAGCAATTTCAAGTCTGAAGATTGGACTCCCACGATATCGTGTAATGCATTGGCTAGAATTAGCACCCCTCAAACCCCTCAAGATCGAAGGATACATCAAAGAAAAAGGTAATAGTCCTAATCTTGACTTGGCAGTACCATAATTTCATTCACTATAAATTAGCCAAAGATCTCAATTGCTTTGTATATCCTGTGCCAGAGTTTCCATGCATGATTGCAGATGAGGAACTATCAATTGCTCGTGAAAATGAAATACATCAATCTTACCATGGGGAATATGTAATGAATAGTCCAATGATTGCTATACCCATGGTGGTGCGGATGTTGTACTAGAAATCCAATTGGTTATAGCCATTAGGAATAGTTGTTTTTAATTTTCAAGAAATTTCATGAAATTTCATTGGAAGGAAAAGAAATTGAGTTAAGAGGTATCAAGAAAACCCGGGTAAGGTGATAATCTCCAACGGCATGAAAAATTATTGAAAATCAAGGCTACATTGCACAACTATGCCTTCACTAGATGTTCAAACATCTAAGCCATTCATTCCTCAAGATCTCCAAAGGATCATTGATAAGAATTCCAGCATTTGAAGATATTCCCAAAGGTCTTCCACCCACCAAATCATGATCATGAAATTCACCTAATTCCCTTGAGAGTGTTCCTCCCAACATCAGCCCATACATACATACCCTACACCTAGTAGTGAAATTGAGTTTATGGTTGAAGAAACAAGAGGTCGAAATTATTAGACCTAGCCAAAGTTCCCACTCTCGCACTGCTGGTAATGGTATTCAAGAAAGATAACTCACATGATGTGTCCAGATTATAGAGAGAGATCAACAAGATCATTATTAAAGATAAGTTTCCCTATCTCCGCCATTGATGAATTGTTAGATGAACCACATGAGCACCCATTTCAAAAATTGGTCCTCGCTCGTGGTATAATCAGATCAATGAAGGAAGAAGATATCCCAAAAATGTGCAGATTCTCAACTCATGAAGGCCATTATGAATTTTGGTCATGCCTTTGGCCTTACAAATGCACCTTCCACATTCCAAGGGTTGATGAATTTCATTTTCAAGCCCTTCCTTCAAAATTTGTGTTAGTATTTTGGATGATATACTACCCAGCAAGTCTTGGGAGGATCATGTGTATATGTTGACAAGGTGCTACAACTACTAAAGGAGCAACAACTATATGCCAAACCATCCAAATGTTTCTTTTGGAGTAAAGGAGGAGTATTTGGGTCATATTGTATCTCATGAAGGTGTCAAGGTAGACCCTAAATGTTTGATTATACATGATGGACTCTAACATTCCCAAAACATTGAAGAATCTTAGAGGATTTTTGGTTTGACAGGTTACCACCTAAGTTTGTTCGAAACTATGGAAGAATAGCAAGACCTTTAACCATTAATTCAACTAAGAAGGGATGCATTTACATGGACTCCAGAGGTAACTAAATCTTTGAACAACTTAAAGAGGTGGATGTGTAAAGCTCCCACTGACCTACCCACTTCACAAAACTCTCATTGTGGAATGTGATGCCTCGAAATGGAATTGGCAAGTTGTCCTAATGCAAGAGGAAGGCCCATGGCTTTTGAAAGTTGGACCACCAAGGGAAAGGACTTACACAAACCCAGCATTTATGAGAAGGAAATGATGGCAATACTACATGCATTGAAGAATGGCATCCTTACCTAATAAGTAGGCACCTCTGCTGGCCAAACAGATCATGATAGTCTTAAATACTTTGGAACAAAGAGTGTCTTTAGAAGAACAACAAAAATGGGTAACCAAGATATTGGGTTATGAATTTGAAACTCTATAAAAAAGGAAGCAAAATGTTGTGGCAGATGCACTCTCAAGAAAGGATGAAAGATGTTGAGGCCTTTCATATTCCCGATCATCCAACCCATTGGATAATAGAAGCAAGTGGGATGAATGGAAGAATGATCTAAAAAAAGTGTGGACTCTCATTCAAAGGTTAGAGTAGGATTCCAAATGCATCGCATACATTTACATGGAAAATGATTCACTATGGTACAAAAGATCGCTTATATTTATGTAAGGACTCCCAACCCAAACAAAGGTACTATTGGAATTGCACACCCTTCAGAGAGGGTACTGGATTTGAAACCCACCATAGAGTCAAGAAAGATTTTTTTTGGATGGACTTAAAATTGATGTTCAAAGGTTTTAGAAGAATGTTTGGTTTGCCAACAAAAATACAGGAAACAATTAAGACCCTGTACCTTACAAATCATTATCCATCCCAAGTCAAAGATTAGAGGAGGTTTCCATGGATTTTCATCATAGGGTTACCAAAGTCCCAAGGAAAGAGTGTAATCATGGTGGGTTTTGATAGACCTGACCAAGCACGCGACACTTTTGTGCACTCTCTCATCCCTTCACCTAGTACGCTTGCCACCAGATTCATGGAGACAATTCAAAAAGCTACATGGCAGCCCAAAGTAGTCATTGTAAGTGACAGAGATCCCATCTTCACCGGACATTTTGTCCAAAAATGTCCAATGAATTATTTTCTTGTTTGGGCACTCACTTGGCTCATAGCTCTATCCTATCATCCCTCAATATGATGGACAAACCAGATAGTGAACAAATGTCCGGAAGGCTACCCTTCGTTTCTTTGTCTCCCATAAACAAACACAATGGTTCAAATGGTTACCCCTATGCATCGGTGTATAGCACTCTTTCATACCGCAACAAAATGACACCATTTATGGCAATCTCTTTATGGATACCACCTTCCATCACTTATTCCTCTAAAATAAAAATCTGTCTAAGTAGTGGAAGATCACATCAAGAATCAACAACAAGGTTCCAAATCTTAAAGGACAACTTGACCATGGCAATGTGAATCGCATGTAAACAACAAGCAAATCAACATCGTAGTGAAAGAATTTTGAAGCACGGAATGGGTGTTTTTAAGACTACAACCATACAAACAGATGTCCCTCGAAAGCAAGCCAAGAAGGATAATAAATTATCACCAAAGTACCATGGCCCTTATAAGGTGTTACAAAAAGATTGGTACTATGGCAAACAAATTAGAGTTGCCTGCATCATCACCTAGTACACCCAAGCCCATGTTTCATGCTTAAAGAAGGTTATAGATGGCAAGATCCCAGCTCAAACTATATTTTTATAACTTGATGAGGAAGGAAAATCATATTGAATCCTGAAGCCATCAATTCTAATAAGAATTCACTAGCCGAGGAATAGATCCATTTCTGAGGCATCTCATTAAATGGAGGAAACCACCCAAATAAGATTCCACTTGGGAAGATGAGTCTTTATACAAAAAGACTAGAGTTACTCAAGTATCAGGACAACACCTGTCTCAAGGGGAGGGGCATGTTAAGCCCCACATTGGCTCATTACCCCTTAATTTGGGGCATATTATATTAGTAATGTTATTTTATTTATGTCTACTTTAGGCCATTAGTTGTAATTATACCTCCTAGTCTCCCTTATATATACCAAGGAGACATTTTCAATTTGAAATCATCTTGTACTTGAACATTTAAGTGGGTAAAAGGAGTTTGCCCCTCAAAGAGGCTTATTATCCCAAATTATCTCTTTTTCAAGGCGCTGGATGCAATTTTTCTGTTTTTCTATGCTATATTGATATTTGGTTCTTAACATTAATAATAAGAACTTTTAAGTAAAAAACCATGGATCCAACCCTCTCTTCTTCTACACTATTTCATATACAGTGTTTTGAATTAGTTACATGTACTTATGGTAGATCCTGATGATCAAGGACAACTCAAAACCAATCCCTACAAAAACTCAAAATGAATTTCAACGTTTGACTGTTGATATACAAAATAATAACAGTTTACAAAAATCTTCCTAGGATCAAGGTAATAACCTCACATAAAAAATATTTGATTGACTTGTTTTCCATTCGGATGATAACACTGCAACGTCCTCTTTATCCTTCCCAGATATATCTGATCTTCAAATATCCATACGAATCCAACCTTTGAAAACTCAATCCTAGTGGCCAATCTGCATTTATCTTCGTATCCCAATATAGCCTTTAGATCCACAAAAAGTGTATATCTTCATAACATGATCCATAAGATACTAGCATAGTTATATCCTTCCTCTATTCCAAAAATATGAAACTAGGTGAGATTAGCAATAAAATTGACTGCTACAAGTTCCTCGTACTCTATTTTCCTCAGTAACTCGAACTTCTTTGTAGTGACATACAAAAATAACTTCAAAACATTTTCAATGCCTTCACCCAAATCGCGATGACCATAAAAATAAGCTGATACCTTACAAATGAGAAACAAAAATGTTATCCCATACCCCATCATCATAAATCACAGTTTTTAGGATTTGTATAAGAGGTGAAGTTCTCAAACTGTCAGATCTCCATGAAAAATGGATGAAGTTGCTTCAGCTAGTAAATCCAAATTGTTCCTTCTGGTTTGCTTGGATTGAGATCTAGTTTTCATTCTAGTAGTCTTATCCCCTTCAGATCCAATCTTGGGGTTTGAGCCTTTCACATTCTTCTTACCCTGTTTCTGGCAGGGACTCTGTTTTTGTCTGTAGGTGTCTTTTTATTCATTGTCAGACTTCCCTTTTTATATTTTTTCCTCTTAGGCTTGATTACAGGGATTTTCTTACTAGTAGATGGTTTATCCATAGGTTTAGTAGGATCTTCATCGATAATGATGACCTTCTCTATGATAGTAGGTTTATACATTGCTTTAGACTTCATCCTGAACTTATTTCAAGGCCTTGTGCTTATTTTCCTTATCAAAATTCTATACTTAGCAACATTATATCAATAGGATCTTGAGGCATGAGGAGTGACCTCTAGGATAGGTTGTTCAGGCTGTACAGGATCTTTGAATTCCATTACTATTTTAGGTTGTTGGTCTTCCATGAAAACCCTAGGATTAGCTAACCTCTTCCCCCTTTTAGAATAATTCCTCTATTCAAAAGGGAATGGGTGCTTACCTCGTCCTAGTATGCAAGAAGACCTTGCATCTGCTTGCTGGTTGGATGATGTAGCTTTTACAAGCTCGTCTGGAGTCTTTAAGTAGACTATTCGTTTACCCTTCTTTGCATTAGTGGATCGAATGGTGCCGGGTGGAGTTTCTTGTTTAGAATTAGCAACATTATCATGTGATTGTGCAGTAGGAGGATTCACTTCCTTCTCAAAACCTGACTGGATCAAAAATTAATCCCAAGTCTTCTATGATGATAAATTCTATGACAAGTACTTTAATCAAGCCTTGATGATAAATTCTATGATGAGGGGTTTTGGGGTTTTCTTGGACCTTCATGGCCATATTGTTGAGATCCCTCAAGAAGTAATAAGATATATTCATCCTCGTAATTCCTACTAGGTGAAGAAGAAATCGTAGATGAAATAAAAATACAGTAGAATAGTGCCCCTCATAGGTGATGAATATTTTGAGCATGAGTAAGGCTTCCATCCATTCATCAGAAATCTAATCCCTAGGAATTCCTTTAGCCCAATTAGGGTCTCTGTGTTCGGGTTTCAAAAATTGATTTACATCTCCTCCTGTAATCAATTTATTTTTAAACCACTTTTCGCCATCAGTCGGAAGGTTGCAAGAAGCTGATATGGATTCTTCTATAAACTACATGACCAGGTTTGCAATTCAGGCCCACTATCCATTGAAAATCTCATCAAACTCCCTGGTTGCAGTGTAATGAGGACCATCCATCTTAGTACAGAATAGATACCAACCTGCCTGATCAAAAATGTAGTGAATGTCTTCATAATCCTCCATGATCTCGGGCCCTTCAGGATCTTTCCAATTCACATGTCCACCTTTACCCGTCTTCAAAGTTATGACCAAAAGACTAGAATCTTTTCTACGGAGAAGGGATATGTATGTTTTATAATGAGAATAATAGGGGATCTACTAGCTTTGTGGGTGCAAATTCAAATCGACCAGTGGTTGTAGGTAATGAATAATGCGCCAATTTTTAAAATATGTTTTTGAAAAACCTCATCTGTGTGACCTTCTGGACAGGTGACATGTACAAATTAAGAGACAACCCATATTTTCATGCTATGGCTAACAACGAGTACTTGCTAACTGTTTTTCATACTTATGAGCTTTGTAGTACAATCGAAAACTTCCACGACTCCCCGAGGTGCTCGAAATGATCACGATTAGGGACATGTGGAAGTTCATGTAATGCTTAGACATATTTGTCCTTTTGATTTCTTGGGTGGATTAGACTTTGAATCTGCAACTTACTAACTTGGGTAATCATGAAGCATAGATCATGATATGACATATAGCTCAAATTAAAAGATTTAAAGATAATGATGTCATCAAACAATCATACAAACATGTGTATAACTCCTCTATCCCTGTTTACAAGGCTAAGTATCCCTCATTTTCTCTCAGCATAGTACTAATATGACCCTCTAATAAGATTTTGAACCCTTAATCAAACTAATGATTAGGATTTATAGCTTAGACAAAAAAAAAATTAAAGTAGAAACTAAGAGATGAGAGATGAGACTTAGCAGAACAAAATAGGTGATAACACCTTCTACTATGGGATCTGAATGCTATCACTTGTCCAGGACTAGTTGCTTTCTTTGTGCCATAGTATTTATTGGCTTTCCTCTACAACATATTGAAAAATTGAAGTATTTCCTCCTGAGCCTTCTTAATCTTCTCATAATCAGCCCTATAGCTTTACACTTTTCTTTGTAGGCTTCTCATAGTTACAGGCTCTTTCCTGCCTCTTCTTCCATTAGACTCTGGATCAACATTTCTCATGCTAACATGTATCTTTGAATTCCTCTTCATGATTGTACTACCCTTGTGCATCTTCCATGGTTGTAGTTCTCATACAGGAACCAAAATGTCTTCATGTACCTATCAATTCTGCGAGAAATTGTGCATGCAAACAAGTTTATGTTAGACAAAAATATATACATAGTTTTGGAAAGAATGCATAATTTTTTCTACTCTTTAATGCTACCAGTCATCTTCTTTTATGTTGGTTGAAACTTAAATTGCTCAAATCAATTTTCTAGGTTGATACATGGATCCCCCTATCCAATATATTTCCAACGACTTCTTTCCTTGTCAATTCTGAGCTCTAAGTAGAAAGTTATAGTCATATGAATATTGTTAATTCACCCCTTTTACACACTTTTCATTATGGTGCACTTAAATCTAGACACCAAATTATGTCACCTATAGAAGTAAATATGTCAAGAACTAGATAAAATTTTGTAGGAGACATAGATAACAATGATGACAGGGATTTCATAACAACTATCAGATTGTCAATCTAATGCTCCACCCCAAAACTGCAACAATATGGAAAAGGAAATTTTCTCCCTTTTTCATCCCTTTTTCCAGACTTAGAATTTTTATCCAAACTGGATATCTCCCAAACTGCACACTATGGAAAAACTTCACTAAACCAAAGTTCTATGGCTTGACGAGTATACAAAATGTTGAGTAAATAATTTTTTCCATATTTTCCATCTAGGGACCCATTTCCTTAAAAATACCAAAAATCCCCAAAATAGTGGATTTTGCCTGTTTCAGCATCCCCATTCCACACCCCTTGGAATCTAACAAATTCCTTCACACTATATTTTATATCTTCATTTTTGACATTCTGTACAAGTTTCAACAATAACTTTGCACCTACCATTGATTTTGGCCATGATCTAATGTGCGCACAACTTCTATATTGTGCACCAACATCTAATGTGCATAACATTTGTACCATATACCAATATTCAGTGTGCATCGCGCACCCATATTGAGTGTATGTGACTTTTTATACCACATATCAATATCATGTGCACGTGACTTTTTATATCGCGCACCAATCATCCAATGCGCGCAACGTTTATACCACGCACCAATATTCAGTGCACATCACCCACCCATATTCAATGTGTGTGACTTTTTATACCAGACACCAATATCCTATGCACATGACTTTTATTACCGTGCCCAAATCATCCAATGTGCGTAACTTTTATACTTTGCACCAATATTTAGTGTGCATTGTGCACCCATATTCAGTGTGCACGACTTTTTATACTATACACCAATATCTTGTGCGCGTGACTTTTTATATCGTACACCAATCATCCAATGTGCAAAAATTTTATACCACACACCAATATTCAGTGCGCATCACGCACCCATATTTAGTGCAAGCGAATTTTTATACCACGTACCAAAATCTTGTGCACATGACTTGTTATATAGCGCACCAACATTCGATGCACACAAATTTTATACCGCGCACTAATATCTCGTGCGCGCGAATTTTTATATCGCGCACCAATCATCCGATGCTCACAACTTTTATACCACATACCAATATTCAGTGCATATTTCACACCCATATTCAATGTTGATCCAGGAATAAATCGATGGCCACCCACCTATTTCACTAGCGCAAAACAAGGGTTTCCACCTTGGCAGTTTTTTTACATCTTTTCAGTTCCTAAACTTTTGATTCATTTTGAGGACCTAAACAACATTTATTGGGTACGACATAGTCACACTATAGAATTTATCTATAGTGTGAAAGAAACATGTGTATTCCTCGGATAGGTATTTCATATGAGCTATCGTGTGCCTAAAACGGAGATCGTGTGCAAAAGTTATGGGCCTGGGAAGTTAATGTACCAACATACCCCATCGGGGCCCACATGACTTTTGGCGCTTCATCTCCTAGGGTTAGGTTTTTTTATGTTTAGGGTTTTATCATTTATTCTTTACGTTAAAAAGGCCTTTGGAGCCTCATTGTAATCATCTTCTTGTGAATGAGCGTAGTCATCACATCTCTTCTCAGAGATAAGTTGTCACCATTCTAGCAAGTTCATTCACTTTGTAATTTCACAGTTTCTATACATTTCTTTGATTAATAAAAATTGTGCATTACTGTATATTTGTGTTTTTGGAAATATATATGTGTATTTACTTATTATATTTCCACCTTCATTTCATTCTCAAAATAATTTGGATCAATTGTGTGTGATTTTTATATCACGCACCAATATCCTATGCGCATAACTTGTTATACCGCACACCAACATTCAATGCACGCAGTACCAATTCTGCACTGCGCAACACCAATATTTATCATATTCAAGTCATTTTTTCGCTTAGTTGATTTTCTTTATTTTCCATCTCACGACCATCGTGAAAGTGTCAAACTCACCTTCTTCCTCAATTTGACACAGCTCAAACGTTGAGATGACAAATTTACGAACTTCATGCAGATATTTGGCCCATACAAGTCCATTGTTGAACCAAAATCTACGATACCATTCTATAATGTTCCCCATATTAACTAAAGAACATTACTAGTGGAAAATACACATAAATACAATTTTGTTTTTGTTAGCTAAATTTCTTGTAGCTTATTAGCTACAAATTATACATAGATTTAACTATTGTCTGATGTCATATAAATAAATGCATCTACGACATTCAAAATGAACGTGAAGGTCGCACCCACACTGAGATAAAACACATGCGCAACCTCCTTTGTACTACGCACTACAACCGTTCACAGCACACACAACAAGCTCGTTACATCGTGTGACAACTATTCCTAGCGCGCAGGATGATTCGAACATTGTGCTAGAATCTCATTATTGATACTATCAAAAAAAATTAATGGATACATTCTCGAATTATGAACAACATAATGATCAAGCTCAAGTAATTTTCTATAGTAGTTAAAAACATAAATGCAACTAATAATTTCGCCACCACAACACATAACTCATTCTCATGCATAGAGTAAAATGCACAACATTTAAACTCATATATTAACACAGGAAAACAAATAAACACTTATCTTTTTAAAATAGTTGTGAAACCAGTTGCTTGGGAAGGATGTTCCACCCAAATATAGACTTGTTGTTTCAAATCTCAACATCAAGTCACCCTCGAGTTGGGGCTAGGAATCCACAAGAAAAGGGTGTCTCTCACAGTCCACTCACAACTGAATATCCCACAACCCACTAGTATTCTTCTACAACTATCTTGAATTCCCTACAGCTCTCTTCCTCTTTACCTTCCCAACCCAAGGAATGTGCCCCTTCACTGCTCTCAGTCCATCGAGTGTCCCATTAGTTTATCAGGGTCTCTCTAGCACAATTAGCTAGGAATGTATGTACTGGGAAATCAAGGAAAATCATTGCCAGGAAAACTACCATCAACAACAACAAACACTTGTTGTTATAGTGCAACTCACACAAGAGTTCACTCTTCAGGACTAACAACCCGTCTCTTCAATATTCATCTCCAAATCACTTAAAAATGCTCTTTTATGCTCCAAATTTTTCTTAGTATTCTTTCTCTATCTCCAGTGCTCTTTTTCCCTGCCCTCTACTTGTTGCTCATGTAAAACTAAATGTGTAAAAACTGCTTATAACTACCCATATGAATCTCCTCTATTTTCCCCAAGCTATTGACTACTCCCTCTTCCCAATGTTGATTGTATTTCATCCCCATTCTCTCCAATAACTATGGGATGTGACTGCCACACCCACCCTCTTACATGAGTTTAATGATTGGGCTCTCATACACTCAAACATAAATTAGAAGTTATCCCCAGTTGTAATAAAATTCAGAAAAATGGTTGAATTAATACCCATAATTAATTTCCCCCCTTGGACCCCTCTAACACTCTCTTCTCTTGTGGAAAAATAATCCCCCATCTCTATCCATATCCCCCAGCAGTTGGTATCACATTTTATTTATTTAAAAACAGAAAATACATTCACATATTACATTGTTTGGCCATAGTCACATTCATATCTACATTATCCATAAATTGAATTGGGGATTATAATGGGGATGTTACAAAGAGGGTTTGATTTAGAAATTTACTATATGCTACACATATCATCTCCATAACTATTGAGGAATT
Source organism: Picea sitchensis (assembly GCA_010110895.2). Classification (NCBI taxonomy): domain Eukaryota; kingdom Viridiplantae; phylum Streptophyta; class Pinopsida; order Pinales; family Pinaceae; genus Picea; species Picea sitchensis. Next base: position 72,461 of record SNQJ01S0006571.1, on the reverse strand, counting down.
TGGGATAGAGTGCATGGCTTTTGTCAAGTAGATTTCATCTACTAATCAAATCTACATAAAGGAGATCAACATTGAAGAAACGGTCATTCTTAGCATATTGGATTGAATGATTAGGAGAAACAAGGGGGAGACCAAGAAATTCCTAAAACTCATCTAAATATTTCTAATGAAATCCATTCAAGCATTCATATAACCATGTCTTTCACTTGGAATATGAGGGGGAGGACCAATTATTTACATTAAAAGAAGAGGAGGTTGAATTTTAAAATTATTCTTTCATTGAGGAGGAGAATCCATTAGTGGTATTTTCAAAATTTGGTTATCTTCCTATGAATCTTGGTGGTAATTTGGTTGAATATGAAGGATAAAATAACTATATGTTTGGGAATTTGGACCTTTCCAATAGAAATAACATGAATGAATGCATGCATTCAAAGCATGAAGCACTTGAGGAGATTGTTGTTGTCCTAGAATAAGATCATTCATTTTTGGCATATGTCAAAATCCAATAAGTAACACTTACTTAAATGAATAATCTCAAGTCAAGTTACAATTTCTAACACTATATAGCATTGAAGAAGAGAAAAAAATATCCATCATAATTCTAGAACAACAAAATCAAGCATCGATCAAGCAACAAATACCAAAATAGCTTGAAAATACAAAGAGAAGAAGCTCCACTCCTTGAGAAATATATATAAGAATGAAATATAAGCCTCTTCAAGGGGGGAGCCTCCTTTTACAGTAAAACAAATGTACAAGAATGAGGTGAGATGCTCTAAAACTAGGACTTCTTAATATATATAGGAGACAAAGGGTACAATTGCAATTAAACAGTCTAGCTAATAACAATAATATAACAATAGAAATATAACTCACTATCTAGGGATTTACATGGGATTTTATGCTTAACATGGGATTTTTATAACTCCCTTCAAACAAGTGTTGTCCTCAACACTTGACTAATTGTAGGTGTTTCTGCATGAATAACTCATCTTCCCATGTTGCCTCTTCCATTGGGAGGTTCTTCCATTTGATGAGGTACTCAATAATTGCTTGATTTTGTAGCTACTTAATCCTTGTTTCAAGGATTTTTTTTGGTTATAGTCTGATTTTCCCTTCTTCAACAATATTTGGTAAAATATTTTGAACTGTCATATTGTCATTGATTTCCCTCTTTAAGCAAGAAACATGAAAGACTGATTGTACATGTGAGTATCGAGGAAATCCCAATTTGTAAGCCATACTTCCAATCATCTACAACACCTTATACGGGTCATAATACTTGGATGTTAATTTATTGTCTTTATTTTGTTACTTAAGGGGCATATGTTTGTATGGTTGTAGCCTCAAAAATACCCAATCCCCCATTTCAAATTCCCTTTCATTGTGATATTGATATTCTTGTTGTTTCATCCTATTTTGTGTTATAACCAAGTTGTCCTTCAATAGTTTGAGAACCTCTTGTTGGTTCCCTATGTGTTCCTCCATTGCTTGAACCTTTTCATTCTCTTTCAAGGGTGATGTGATGGATGGAGAGTGATATCCATAAAGTGTCATAAATGGGGACATTTTTTATGAAGTATGGAAGGATGTGTTGTACCACCATTCTACCAAGGGAAACAACTTGACTCATTATGTCGGTTTATCACATTCAAAGAAACAAGTATATCCTTCTAGACATTTATTCATAATCTTAGTTTTCCTATTGTATTGAGGATGGTAAGATGAGCTATGAGCCAATTGAGTACCCAAACAAGAAAATAATTCAGTCCAAAAATTTCCCATGAAAATTGGATCTTTTCCGATTTCAATAATCTTGGGGATTCTAAGTATCTTTTGAAGTGTTTCAATCGATGTGGTGGCTATTGTACTTGATTTAAAAGGGTGAGAAATAGAGAAAAATTGGCCATTCATTGTTAGTCAATCCACTACTGCCATGTTGAAATTATTTCCTTTATATTTGGGTAAACATGTAATAAAATTCATTGAAACTTATTCCTAACATTGGCTTGGTATACATAATGGTTGTAGTAGTATTGAGGTCTTGATTGTCTTCCCCCTTATTCTATAGGAAAACCACACATTTAGCCACAAATTTTTAAACATCAGTTTTAAAACCTTCCTAGAAAAAATCCTTCTTGATCTTGTGGTAAATTTTTAAGAACCATGAATGTCCTCTTATAGGAGAATTGTGCAATTCCAAACGAAACTTCTATTTGAGTTGGGAATTCTTACATAAATATAGGTGATCTTGATACCACAACAAATCATTCTTCCATTAAATGTTATCTAATGCACTCGGGCCCTCTTGTATTTGTTGAATGATATTCCATACTTTTTTATCTTGCTTCCATTATATCGTTGCTTCTTCCACCCAATCATATTGCGAAATATAAATAGCACACAGTAAACCTTTAGTTTCTTGTTCTTTCCTTGAAAGTGCATAAACCACCATATTATGTTTTTCTTTTTTGTAGATAATTTCAAAGCCATAACCTAGCATATTTGTAACCCATTTTCATTTCTCTTTTGAATACAATCATTGCTCCTAGAAGTAATTCAAACTATCATGATTTGTTTTTAATTTGAAGTGTCTTCCTATTAGTTAAGGGTGCCATTTCTTAATTGCATTTAGTATGGCTAGAATTGTTTTCATAAATGGGTTTGAGTAAGTTTTCTCCTTTAATTTGGGTTCTTTGAAAGGCAAGGATCCTTCCTTCTTGCATTAAAACTACACCAATGCCATGGCCTGAGGCATCACACTCCATAATAAATATTTTTGTGAAGTCAAGTGTAGCGAGGACATGAGTTGTACACATAGCCTCCTTAAGTTTTTCAAAAGATTTGGTTGTTCCTCGAGTCCAAGAAAATGCTTCCTTCTTCAATAACACTATTAGAGGTAATACTATGTGACCATAATTCTTGACAAACTTGTGGTAATATCCAATCAATTCTAAGAATTCTCTAAGTTTCTTCAAGGTTTTTGGGATTGGCCATTCCATCATAGCTTTAATTTTGTTAAGATCCACTTTGACACCTTCCTGAGATACAATATGACCCAATAATCCACTTCTTGAACCTCAAAGGCACACTTGGAAGGATTTTCATATAGTTGTTTCTCTTCCAATAGTTTTAAGACCCTATCAACACGTTGTACATGCTCTTCCCATTAATTTATATAGATTAGTATGTCATCAAAATACCAACACAAATTTTCAAAAGAAGGTCTTGAAGATATAATTCATCGCGTTGAAATGTTGTTGGTGCATTAATAAGACCAAATAGCATAACTAAAAAATCATAATGACCTTCATGTCTTCTAAAGTTTTTTTTTGAGATGTCTTCTTGTCTTACCTTCATGTCTTCTAAAGTTTTTTTTTGAGATGTCTTCTTGTCTTATTATAATTTGATGATATACCGAATGGAGATCTAACTTAGTAAAGAAAATTGCTCCATGTAATTCATCTAATAATTCATCAATGATGGAAATAGGAAACTTATCTTTGACGGTGAATTTGTTGAACTATCTATAATATGGACACATACACCTTGAGCCATCTTGTTTTGTAACCATCACCATTGGTGAAGAGAAATCACTTTCACTCAATTAAATGATGTCGAACTATAACATTTCTTGAATCATACACTCAATATCCATCTTCTATGCATATGGATAATTGTAAGTCCTAATTTTAGGTGGTACACTTCCTAGTTGAAATGAATAGCATGGTCATGAACTCAAGTAGGTGGAAGACCCTTAGGCATCTCTCCAAATACCTTGGAATAATTGCTGATAACTTTTTGGAGATCCACTAGAGTAAAGGATATAGATGTTTGAACATCTAGTGAGCACAATTGTGAAATTACACCATGGTGTCCCTTTTTCAGTAATTTTGTCATGTTTTTAGAGTTGATCACTTTAGAGGTTTTCCATTGGATACCTCTAAGCTCAATTTCCTTGTATTATGAGTAAAATCTCATGAAAATATATTGAAAATTAAGGGCCATTGTTCCCATGCATGTAACCATTGGACCCCTAATACAACATCAACACCACCCATTTGAATTTAAAAAATGGGACTATCCAATAAATACCCCCCATATTGAGCTTAATACTATAAAACTTCAATGAAAAATTGGTGGTACCTCCATATGCAATCATTACTTGAAACTTTGGTGCTGGAAATACAAATCAATTGAGAAGTTTTTCTAATTTGTAATTGATGAAGTTATGGGTACTAGTGGAATCAAGCAACACTATGACCTTTTTATTTTTGATATATCCTTATATATTGAGGGGTTTGGGAGTAATAATGACAGCCAATGTATGACAATATATCATTGGATCAGTCTCTTCTAGCTCTAGATTATGTGATGCTTCCAATTCTTGATCTTCTTCCTCTTCACAGAGTATGTAGAATAATTTCTTCTCACCGCATTTATGTCCCTTATTGTACGTGTTGTCACAATTGAAACATATTCCCTTTTCTCTTATTTCATACATTTGATAAGGTGTCAACCTTGTTGGTTTAGTGAGGTTAGGAGAGAGAACATGGTTCTCTCTATAGTTGTTTGTGACCACTCTTCTAGTAGCCATATTTTTACTTTCAACTTTCCTTTCCAAAATGATAACATGATCTAGGGATTTACATTCCAAGAGACACACCTCATGTTGGATGCTCTCCTTTAAAGTGCCCATAAATATATCCAACAAAATGTCATTTGAAATGTTCTTTTCCTTGAGACTTAGTTTTTGGAATTGATGAATGTGTTATGTAATTGGACCTCTGTGTTGAAGATTTGTTAATTGAATAAATATTGTATTTATCTTAATATCCCCATAATGTGATATCAATTAATCCATAAAATTGGACCAAGAGACAATAGAATCTGTTTTTATTTCACAAATTCATTCATACCAGACAAGTTGATCATTTTCTAAATACAAGGATGCAAGAGTTAACTTTTGTAAGGTTGGAAATTGGTGTAGATCAAATAATTGCTCCATCTGGAATATCTGTGTTATAGAATCTTTTCCATCAATCTTCCTCATATCAATCTTTGGAATTAAATAGTTCCTTAGTACCACTTTGGATCCTAAAGTGACGAATAATCATGATTCAAGGACTCAATCTTTATTTATTCTACATTTTCATTATTTCCTTGCATCTTGGTATTTCCTTTAGGGAGTCTCTTATCTAGGGTATGTAAAAATATGGAATACATGGACTTTTGCAAATTTTTCATATTATTTTTCATATGTTCCTAATTTTCATCCATCTTCATTTCCATATATTTCCTATTTTCATCCATCTTCTTTTCCACCTCTTCAATTTGGTAAAAAAAATATTCTATTTCTTCTTGAGTCATGGTTGAGCTCTCTGAGGGTTTAGTTGGTGAACTAAATTTTAGAGAACCCTTTGGATCCATGTGAGAAAATAATAATTGTCCTTGTTTTCATATTTATCACAGATTTTGAATCACCAAAAATGGATTTTCAAATAAAAAATTATGCCAATTGTAAGTTACGTACCTTTCAAATCCTAATTTGGAGATTGTATGAATGGCCAATATTTTTCATGATGTATATATGAATTTTGAGCTCTTATGAGACTAAAAATTGTATCCCAAAGTACTCTAGTATGTCTTATCAAACTCCTGAAAATTTCACAGTCTGAAACTTCACCGAAAAAAGGTTATAGTGCAAATTCCCAGATGACTCATTTGAGACTAATTTTAGGATTAATCAAAAACTCAACTTCCACAAGATATATCACATAAAGCATACAAATTAAAAATATGAAAAATTTTCCCCACATAATTATATATGTTTCCTCCGGATTATGAAAATGTCAAAGTCTGAAACTTCACAGAGAACAATTATAACAAAAATTCCAAGATGACTCCTTCCAAACCGATTTCAGGATTAGTCACAAGCCCTATCTTCCATAGTCTATATCTTTTAAAGTATAATGAGCCAAAAACTGAAATTTTGACCAAGTGTACCCTAAAATGTCTCCTCGCTCTCCTGAAACTTGAACTATCTAAAACTTCCTAGAAAAAATATTATAGCAAAAATTCCAATATATCTTTATTGAATGAGCAAAACCCTAAGATCGCAAGCTTTGATACCAAATGTTAGGAAAAAAATACCAAAATAGATTTAAAATATAAAAATGATAATCTCCACACCTTGAGAAATAGATATAATAATGAAAGATAATCCTCTTCAAGGGGGCAACCTCATTTTACAATAGAACAAATGTACAAGAATGAGATGAGATGCTCTAAAACTATGTCTTTGTAGTGTGTGTGTGTGTGTGTGTGTGTGTGTGTGTGTGTGTAGGAGAAAAAGGATATAGTTGAAATTAAACTTGAAAACGATAATATAACAATAGAAATATAACTCACTATCTAGATATTTACATGGGGCTTCGTCTAGGGATTAACATCTTCCTATGAATCTTGGTGGTAAGTCAGTTGGATATGAAGGAGAAAATAATTATATGTTTGGGAATTTGGACCTTTCCAATATCAATAAAATAAATGAATAAGACATGCATTGAAATCGTGAAGTTTATGAAACCTGCCAGGTCAAATCCCCACGAGTGCAAAGTATATGAATAACTCTACTTCCAGCTTCAACATTCAAGCTGCTATCGGGACCAAAATACTTCTTACATAGTTCAAGCAACTCTTTTATCAACTCCAGCACTCGGGATACTCTCTAGAATGTTCCTTGTTTTTCATTCCTCAAAAAAAACCAAGTTACAGACCCCCTCTTCAACCAACAATTTCAAACTGTATCAATCGGAGGCGCTTAACTTAAGCACTCTTTTGTATGGTGCTAAACTTCCTTTCAAAATCCAAACGCTTTTCTCGTATAGCGTTAAGATCCTTATCCCCCATGTGACACAACACCATGACCTTGTGCCAGAGCTCTATTCCTCATCTCTTTTAACTTTAGCACGCAATCCTTTATGTCACCACATGATCGAGTGTTATGACCAAGTGCTTAGATCGTCGAATTGCTTTTGGTTGGAGTGTCTCAAAATGGCCTAAGTTAAGCACTCTCAAAACTTGGACTCCAATGGAACTACACCACTCTGAATAGCTCAAACTCCATGAACCAAGAGCTATAGCTTGAGCCCTTAACTCTTCATAAGACCGTGCACCATGACCAGGTGCTTATTGGGGTTTGATATGAGACTTTACTCCGATGGTATATTGTCGGAGTATTTTCCTTTGAAACTCACCCTTATATACTTTCCAAAACCTTGGCTCTAACGAACATATGTCAAATTATTTCCTTTCGAGACTCCCCTTTATAAACTCTCTGAAATCTTGGCTCTGACACCAGAGATCAACCTGACATGTTCAAACTTCGAGAGCTAAGAACCATTTTGATGGTTTGACTCCGAGAAAACTGTATCACCATGATACTTCTTCGTCGTTGATCTCATTAAGGAAATAAATCTTCATCATTTATTTGGGAAAGGCTTGCCTTATTCCTATTAAACTATTGACCCCTTCGGAGTGTTGACCTCCACCATCAATCTCTCATGATCAATGGTCACAATACATTGACCTTTAATCCTCCACGATCTTGGTCTTGATGGTCATCTGCCTCATGTACCTTTCAAGGATCGTTGATCTTCTCACTTCGAGAAGATATCCACCGTTGATCAGAGTATTTCTTCCACTGAGTATTTTGACCATCTAAAACCCATATATCCTTAATACATCTCCATCATCAAAACAATGATGATCAAGGGTCACGATCCTTTATGGGTTTCAATATTTAACCAGTTCAAAATGTTCGATAACACAGGTATTCTAACAAAGGACAAACACCTTCAGTAACCACTCACACAACCAGATCAAATATCAACACACGAGTGTTCTAACGTGGTAAAACCCCTACGGGGAAACATCCACGACCCCAGCCAATGTGGCCACTTCGAGCAGTTTATTAATGCAAAAGAAAAAGATTACAGAGAGATTTTACAAGAGAGTTTCTCACACTTGATCATCGGCAAATGACCCTCCATGCTCTTTAAATAGAGATCATGGACCAATTGGGTGTTAATCCATGGATTAATAGTTGTTAAGATCGAGGAGAATATGAACTGTCGGATCACTCTATGTCAGGAACATATCATGACCTTCGTATTTCCTAACTACAAATGAATACTAATGCATACTAAAGAAACACGCTAAGAAACACACTTTTACCTAACGACACATTAGACCAATTAGATCTTAACTAACTCCTAAGTGTCTAAATATCCTAACATTCCCCCTTAAGAACAACTTGGGATAGGATCGAAGGATTTACAATAGTGACACAATAGGAGAAGGAAGGAGACATTAGAGCCTATCCCCCCTTAATGAAAACTTCTTGAACTCCTAACATAGATCGAATTTTGGAAAACTTTGCTTCTGTAAGAGACTTTGTGAAAATTTATGCAACTTGATCTTCTGTAGGGAAAAAGAGCACTTCAATAAATTGATCATGAATGAGCTTTCTGATGAAGTACATGTGTAGTTCGATGTGCTTGTTGCACTGATGTTGAACTGGGTCTTTGGCGAGCTTGATGGCACTATGATTGTCACACCAAAGGCTGGTCCGATGTTGCTACTGGAATCCAAACTCTGAAAGGATCTGTCGAAGCCACAAGGCTTCCTGACTTGCATTTACCGATGCTCGGTACTCTGCTTCTGATGAAGAAAGTGCAATAGCATCTTTTTTCTTACAGGCCCAAGTGAAAGGTCCTGAACCAAGGCTAAAAACATAACCTACAGTAGAATTTTTATCATCAAGGTCACTGGCCCAATCTGAATTAATGAAACCAACCAATAAAGGAGTCCCCCTGAACTATAATGTATCTTGAACTAAATTGTACCACAGACATAGCGAAGTATCCTTTTATTTGCTTTCCAATGGATTTCATCAGGTGTTTGCATATACCAGATAACAATACCAACAACAAAGAAAAGATCAAGATGGGTATGAGTCAAGTATAAGAGGCTACCAACTAACTAATGGTACAGGGTGGCATCAACTTCGGGAGAAGTACAGGTGGAAGTAAGCTTGACTCCAGACCGGAAGGGAGAAGGGGATGGTTTACAATCATCCATGTGAAAGCGACAAAGAAGGTCACAAGCATACTTAGGCTGGGAAAGAAAAATCCCTTCATTAGTTTGTAAAACTTGGAGGCCAGGGAAATAGTGCAAAAAACCTAAGTATGTCATTTCAAATTTCTTCTTAAGGATGGTTTTCACATGGTTTAAAACTTTTGAGTCACTACCAGTAAGGATAAGGTCATCAACATAAATGACAAGGATTATGAGATGGATTCCTACTTTCTTGGTATAGACATTAGGATCATAATGGAATCTAGAGAATCTGGTGTCAATAAGAAAGTTGTCCATTTTGGCATACCAAGCTCGGGGAGCTTGCTTAAGACCAAAAGAGATTTCTTAAGGCGACAAACAAGGCTAGAGTCATTCTGGACATATCCAGGAGGTTATTCCATGTATATTTCTTCTTGCAAATATCTGTGCAAGAAGGCAGATTTAACATCCATCTGATGGACCTCCCCTTTATGTGAGGCAGTAAGGGAAAGAACAAGGCGGATGGAATTCATTTTGGCTCCAGAGGAAAGGTTTCATTATAGTCAATTCCTTCAACTTGGGAAAATCCTTTAGAAACTAACCGAGCTTTGTGTCTTTCAACACTTCCATCTAATGCATACTTAGTTATGTAGACCCATTTACATATGACAAGTTTTCTTCCTTTTGGAAGAGGTGCAATATCCCAAGTATCATTGGCCATTAAAGAACAATACTCTTCATTCATTGTTGTATCCCAATCTTGATGACCTGAAGCTTCTGCAAATGTCTCTCGATCACGAGTCTCTGAAACTTGAGCCAAAAGAGAAGAGGCTCGATGGAACTGTGATCGTTTCTGACGTTGATCTGAAGGATCACCAACAAGATCACCAGTTGTTTCTCGTGTTGAACGGACCCATCTAGGAAGTTGTGGAGATTGTGTTGGTTTAGGTTCAAAGGACTCATCTAGAGGAAGGTGAGTAGGAAGAGGTGGATTTTCATCCTCATTGTCATCATCTAAAGAAGAAACCAGAATAGGAACAGAAGAAGGCACAAACACTAAATATGCAATGTAGGCCAAAGAAGGCACAATCGCTAAATTAGGCTCGCAGGCCAAGATATTTTCATCAAATTTAACATCTCTTCTAGTAATAATTTCATTACAATGTGGTTGAAGAAGTCTATAACCTTTGACATCTTCAGAATAACCAACAAATATACACTTGTCACTTTTAGGCTGCAATGCTTTCCTTTTCTCATCAGGAATGTGAGCCCATGTTATACTTCGAAATACACAGAAGTGACTTACATTTGGTTTAATTTTAGTCTAAGCTACTTTCAGTGTTATATTTTCAAGGGGCTTTGTGGGAGTGTGATTTATTATGTAATTTTCACAGTTGATTGCTTGAGCCCAATACTTTAGACTTAATCCATTAGATTGGATCATACAATTATCCATTTCTTTTAATGTGCGGTTCTTTCTCTCAGCAACACCATTTTGTTGTGGTGTATATGGAACAATTTGTTGCATTTGGATGCCCTGTGTAGAGCACTAATTTGTAAAATTATTGTTCACATATTATCCTCCATTATATGTTCTTAACTTTTGAATTTGATGTCAAGATTGTTTTTCTACAAGGGCCTTGTAGGCCAAAAACTTCGCTCTTAAGATTTAAGAAGTAAACCCAAGTACATCTGGAAAAGTCATCAATGAAAGTTAAGAAATAATTGCACCTAGAAAAAGAAGGAGAAGAGAGTGGACCATAGAAATCACTGTGAACAATCTGCAAAGAGCCTGAGGCATGCCAAGAGGCACGTTTGTCAAAATTGTCCTAATGATGTTTTCCAAGAACACAACTGGCACAAACACCATCTCTGCATGAAACAAGAGGAAGACCCACCATTTATTGATTTCATAGTTGTTGCAATGAGCTATATTTTAGATGACCAAACCGCTCATGCCAAAGTTTGCTCAAGTCATCGCTATGAGCAACAAAAACTGATGAAAAAGATGATGACCCAAAGTTGTCAAACTTGTACAACCTGGTAATATCATCAACAATTCCAGTTGCAAGAACATGCTTAGGATATTTTAGATCCTTGATTACAACTTGGTGAGGTGAAAACTCTACGGTTTTACCTTCACCTGAATGAGTGATTTGATATACTAATAGAATGCTACAAGAAAGACTTGGAACACATAATACATCATTGAAATGATCGTTTTCTACTTGAACTGTTCCAGATCCTTCAACACTAAGAGATTTATCATCACCAACAAATATTTTCTTGGTGTTACATTCATTTAGAGTAGAAAATATGTCTCTAACCTTAACCATATGATAAGATGCTCCAAAATCAATAAGCCACTCATCAGAAGAAGAAGTAGAAGTTGTATTGAAAGAGAAACCAGAAGCAGAAAGTGCATGTCCATGAGAAGAAGAAGAAGAATTAGAATCAATATTGATGTTGTGCTTCTTCATCACTACTTCTAAAGATGCCATCTTCTTGAAACATTTGGACTCATCATGACCACCTTTATCACAAAAGTTGCAATGTTTGTCAATCTTCTTACTTTTGCATTTTGCTCCTTTGTCACCATTAGGAGCAGAAGTTGTCTAAGTGGGTTTGGGACCCTTATATTTCTTATTGTTGTGGTGAGGATGTTGCTTCTTGGGATTCTTGGGTTTATCTTTATGATGGATGACTAAGGCTTTGTTGAATGTACATGCAGTGTTGATCACTCCAAGTTGTACAAGTTTATCTTGCTCTCTAATCAAAGCATCACAAAAGTTCCCAAGACTGGGTTTTTTATAAGTTGTACCTAGAGCCTCTTGCATGGCATAAAAGGTAGATACAAACACATAATATGCACTACCCATCTTAGAAAGAATAAGATAGATGCAATGATCTTCTTATATCTTTATCTTACATTCTTCACATAAAGTTTTGAGTGTTTTAAACTTAGATAGATATTCTTTAATGCAAGAAAAATCATTTGGAATTAAAGTCATTACTTGATTTTCTAACTATTGTGCTCGAATAATATTGTGTTTACCAAAGGCAGATTCAATCTTGTCCCAAACTTCTTTGGTTTGATCAATTGATTGAAGGTGGAACCTTAAATCAGGATAGATGGACATTTTGATTAACCCACGTGCTTCGTCGTTCCTATTATCCCATTTGAATTTCTTATCAACATCAGTGGGTGTTGTTTCATTTCCCAAGGTAATCTGGTACAAGCCTTTACTTCTTAATAAATCCTCCATATGGGATTTCCATTGGAAGTAGTTGGTGTTGGTAAGCAAGAGATTACTTGTAGAATCCATATTAAATATGCAGATAATATGGATTTTAAAATTGAAACTGATGATCTGGATGGAAATATCTCTAAAAGTTAGGTGGTTTTAAAAAAAAAGGCACTAAAAACGGACTTCGTATGTGAGAGTTATGTCATTTTTAAAAAGGCATAAATGGTAACCAAAGGACCACGTGGTGATGTAAGTTGCTTTATGAAGTGACCCACTTTTATAAAGAGAAGTGGGGATCACTTTTACAATGAAGTTACTTTATAAAAGAAAAGTTGCATGCAAAATAAATAACTCTAAAATAAAATAGTAAAGCTACTTATAGTGATCCACTTTTATACTTGAAGTGAAATACACTTTACAATTTTAGCATGAACTTTTTCAAAAAAAATTAACAAAAAGAGAGACTTGAACTCAAGACCTCGTACTTAATAAGGCAAATTTTAACCAAATGGTCTAGCAAAACATATTGTATTTTTTACCAAGAGTATTGTTGTTGTTGTTGTTGAAGACAGTCTTGGGGAGCGTGCTAAAAAAAACTATTTTCACACAAGAAAAAAAAATTGTTATCGATGACAACAAGGGTTAGATCTCGGTTAGCTTACCCGAAAGATGCACATTTTCCTATCTGTTTTTTATTTGTCGAGATCGCACAAGGCCCGGGGAAAAGAGCATACGTAGATCTAAAAGAGTAGCAACCCAGAAATAAATAATATAAAACCGAAATAAAAACAAAATAATACTCTGCAAAAAATTTTAAAATGTGTATCCAGGCTTTATACCTCCAGTTCTGACTGAAATGGTTGTATATTGGGCAAATGGGAAACTTTTCGAGTGAAAAGAAAAGTGTTCCTAACTGTAACAAGCGCTCCGGACGCAATGGAACATTCCTCTCAGCCCATAAATCTATGAAAATGACATAAAATGGAGATGAGGCAACTCAACTTCAGGATCTCGATCTACAACAGGAGCGAGTCTTCAAACAGGCTCTAATACCATGTTTGACAACATAGGTATTCCAACAGAGGAAGAACACCTTCAGTAACCACTCACACAACTAGATCAAAGATCAACACACCGATGTTTTAATGTGGTAAAACCCCTACGGGGAAACATCCACGACCCTAGCCAACGCGGCCACTTGGAGCATTTTATTAATGCAAAATAAAAATATTACAGAGAGATTTTACAAGAGAGTTTCTCACACTCGATCATTGGAAAATGACCCTCCATTCTATTTAAATAGAGATCATGGACCAATTGGGTGTCAAGCCACGGATCAATGATCGTTAAGATCGAGGAGAATATGAACCGTCGGATCACTCTATGTCGAGAACATATCGCGATCGCCGGATTTCCTAACTACAAATGCATACTAATGCATACTAAAGAAACACACCAAGAAACACACTTTTACCTAATGACACATTAGACCAAGTAGATCTTAACTAACTCCTAAGTGTCTAAATTTCCTAACACAAAAAACTGTGATTTTCAATAGTTGATCTTGGATAATCAAAGATCATGATTGAATCCCATCTACCCTGTAATTCTAAACTTCTATGAAGCCTATAGACCCTTCAGCTCTGATACCACAGGTTTGTACTCTTCCACAAAGTTCATAGGAACTTTGTATTTTCTCTCGATTTCACTCTTTTGCACAAAGACTCATTAACTTCAATATGAATATGATTAAACACCCAACTCGATTGGTCATTCAAAGGGTTTTTGAACATTACACACATCAACAAAGAAACACACACACGTTTATGAATTCTCATTAACAATCACATTCATTTACAAAGAAAGACACACACAACCAAAACCACTTTCCTTCATTAATCTTTGTACATAATTTCAGGAAGTACTCTTATGTCTGATCCACAGTATGGGATTCTTCCCTTTGGCCCCATTCCTCACTAATTGGCCTCTCCTTGACCTTGGCCTAATTACTCTATCATTTGGCCACCCTTTACATGCCAGAGGGCTTACAATTTATGCATGGAAGATACACTTCCAACTAAATAAAACAAAATTCCAAATTCCTCCAACTAATTACAATAATAGCACTCTCGCTCTTACAATTGATGAGACTCCATTTGATTGAATCCTCCATACTTAGGAAAATCCACCTAATCCAACTAATTTTAATCCATTTACATCATAATTAGGGAAACCAAACCCTATCCTTCTAAAATATGATTACAAACTTAGGAAAATCAAATCAAATCCATTAAGGGAACCCACTCCCTTTAGTAGATTTCAAGACCCTCTTAGGCCTTCTCAAAATGATTCATTTCTAATGGGAAATGCTCCTGCATCATAAGCACTTGAGGAGATTGGTGTTATCCTAGAACGACATCATTCATGTTTTCCATATCTCAAAATCCAAGAAGAAACACTTACCTGCATAAAGAATCTCAACTCAAGCTACAATTTCTAGCGTTGAAGAAGAGGACAAAATATCCATCATTATTCTAGAACAAAAAAATGAAGCATCGAAAGGAGATAAGTATTCATCTATCATTTCTACGCATACTCTTCCTTGCCATGATTCATCTATCATTTCACCTATACTCTTCCCTCACATTTTTCCAATGATCCCATGGTTGGTTGTGGAGCCCTCGACATTCCTTCCGATTTAGAGGTCCTTGTTTCCACTGTTTATACCCCATGAAGTATTTACACCCCATAAGTATGCACACTCTCCACACAAAGGAGTGCAAAGGGGGGGTATCCCCTCTACAAGGTCTGAGGGGGATATCCCCCCAACTAGGGAGTCTGGGGGAAAGCGAGCCCCAAACGGGAGGTCGGGGGCGAAGCCCCAGAAGCAAAAAATTGCCTTGTAAAAGCATATTGTAATTTCATTGTAAATATGGATCGCTCCAATATAAGGTCGCAGATCTAACCAGAGATTATGTTAGGGTTTTTGCCCTAGAAGGCAACCCTCTTTATGAGGGAAATGTATTACGCTATGGATGATGGTGAATATTGTATTCGAGAGGAGACTGTGAGAAAGAGGAAGTTACATGTGTTTTGTAGATTGTATCCCTTCATTTGTCGGATAATAATAAAGAAAGGACACGGCAATTTCTCCGTGGACGAGTCTAATCGGGTGAACCACATAAATCTCCAGGCCCCTCAGACAGTGGCTTCAGGTTTTGTTTCATTTATTTTATTTTTATTGCTCCACAGGAACCTGCTTTTTTCTAACAACTGTATCGAGCGTATGTACCAGAAAGGAGGGTTCCTGCTCAGGGGAGCAAATAAGTCTACATGGAAAGTTTAGGTCGAGAAATTTAACCGGGCCAAAACTACCAGCTATGGAAGATGCGTGATGGAAGACTATTTATATCAAGGATCTATTCCTACCATTGAGTGGAGAACAAAGAAGCCTACGGGCCATGAAGGACTAAGAATGGAAGATTATTGACGTAGTTGCTCTAGAACGATAATGACCGAGCCCTGGCAGTCAGTTTGTATTTCTTAACATTTCGGGAAGAAAAGACAACTTAAGGGTTTGATGGACGATTGGCCAAATTGTATGAAAACTTCTACGAATACAGTATTTCTAATGAAGACATTTATTTAATATGAAGATGTCAAGGTGGGTCTATTGCAGACTTTCATTTAAATGAATTTAATACTGCTACTAATCAACTAAGTTCTATAAAACTGATCTCTTTGATGATGATAAGTTAGGGCTCTTCTAATCTGTGCTCATTGCCGAAGTCGGAATGGCTTGGTCATGGTCAGAAGTAACCTCCGACTCTAGTTCAAATATTTTAAAATTTGATGATGTTGTTGGTGTTATCCTTGGTGAGGAAATGCTACGGAAAAACATGTGAGACATCATGTAATTTGTTGAACATGGAGAACAGGGAAGACAAAAGGATAGAGGGAAAGGGCCTGTGAAACCGAAATTCTAGGGAAGGGAAGATCCAAATCGTGACTTGGAAAGATAGAGTGTTGGAATTGTGGAAGAAAATATATCCAAGAAAAGATCAGCAGAGTTCCAAAGAAACAAAGAGATGGACAATGAGAGAAAAATCAAGAAGAAAATGTACTGTGATGTGTGTTACAAGATGCTTTGATTCTTTCTATAGATAATATTTCTCAAAGTCTCGGTAGATCTAAGAGCTTCATTTCATGCCACACCCCATAGTATTCACCTCCATCATCCCACGACCCCACCCCAATGTCCCATTCCAAACCAAAGCAACGAAATGGAACCAATGGTTGCTGAAAGAGGTAAAAACATGTTCCATATTTAAGCAAAAAATCTGATTTCAACAAGGCAATTGACAAGTGAAGCTAGTTGTATATCCATAAATATGCATACATGGAAAATGTCAAAGGATCATTATGATAGCTGAAGGAGAGAAGGTAGGTACATTGCATTTATGTATTGGTAATCGACTCTTCTATATATTTAGCTTCAACAAGAGTGGATAAAAGACCATGGCATCACAGTCAGAATAATATGAATGAGAAGGTATGCAGATCCTGACAAAAGAAATTTGTTGCCGTAGATCTAAACAAATTGATTTGGACTTCCGTGGAGCATTGTGTTTATGGAAACAAAAAGAGAGTCATTGTGTGAGTCTAAAAAGAAAAGAAGAATGAAAGGTTAGAGCTTGTGCACATGTAGTGTATGGGGACCAAACCATGTATCATCTCTTGGTGTTCCTATTATTATGTTACTTTTATTGATGATGCAACTAGAAAACTTTGGGTTTATTGCATTTGGACAAAAATCTGATGTTTTGATAATTTTAAGAAATGGAAAGCTTTAGCTGAGAATGAGACAAGAAGAGACGAGACACGAAAAAGCTTGAAGCAAGTTCCTTCTATCAGACATAATGGAGGTGAATACCACAACAAGAGCTTTATTGATTACCGCTCATACCATGGGATTCAGAGAGAAGACAGCTCCACCTAACACCACAAGAAAATGGTGTGTCGTAAAGGATGAATAGGATAATCATGGAGCATGCAAGGAGTATGAGATTGCATGCTAGTTTCGTCTCATTTCGCTTTTGGGCGTGATGTCAGATACTGCTGTTTACTGACAAATGAGGACCTTCAAGCTCTTTGGATGGTGGTAGTAATCTGTGAGGAGGAATGGGATGAAAAAGGTAAACTATTCTTTTGAAAAATCTTTACAGACGATTGTCCATATTGATAAAGAAAATAGAACAAAGTTTCAGGCAAATCCAAGAAATGTACCTTATTGGATATGGTGTTAATGATTTTGGTTATCGCTATGGGATTAAGGAAAATAACAAAATCATTAGGAGTAGAGATTGCAAGTATTCAATGAGAAGGTCATGTACAAAGATCGCTTGCAGGGAAAGAAACAGGAACTTAAAACAAGAATACACAAAGGCTTGATGAGATCACCGAAAAGGAAACTCCAAAGAAACCTGAAAATCAAATGTACAACAACAAGTTAAAGAAATTCTCAAACACTGGGTAGTGTTGTTAGAAGATCTACCAAAGTTAAGTATACCCCCAACGAGATACTCTTCATTATAATATTTATTATTGACTGACTCGTGAACCATAATGTTACGAAGAGGCAACGTGTAGACCAAAAAGAAGTGGGAGCAAGGCATGAAAGAGGAAATGGATTCCTTTGGAAAATAACCAGACTTTGGAATTGTCTGGGCTGTTCATGGGAAAAGAGCATTGCAGTAAATGGGTTTACAAGTTGAAGAAGAAGATGGAGGAGAAAAGCTTTATAAGGCTAGACTTGTTGTAAAGGGTTTGTACCAAAAGAAAGGTATAGATTTTGATGAAATATTTTCTCCCGTTGTTAAAATGACTCAATTATTAGGAACTATATTTTTAAGTATTGTGGCAAGAGAAGCATTTGCATCTTGGAATGCTTTTAGACAAAAAACAGCCTTTTCTCCATGGGGATTTGGAGGAAGAGATTTATATGCAAAGAACCTGGCTGTGGTATGAGGTCAGTGAAGCGCTTAATTTGCAGTGTGTTGGAAGAAGAGATCAGGTGGCCTAAAGCAAGCTCCAAGGCAAATGGTATTTGAAGTTTGGACAGTTTACATGTAACGGTGGCTATAATAGATGTCATCGAACAATGGGTTTATTTTAAAGGCTAGAAATGGAAGCTTTTATTATCTTGCTATTGTAAGGTAGATGACATGCTTGTTGCGTGGTCTAATATGTGATATAAATGTGTCTTTAAGAATAAATTAGCCAATTCACTTGTGATGAAGAATTTGGGTGTTGCAAAGAAAAACTTTGGTATGAGAATAACAAGATAGGAAAATCAAGAAACTGACATTGTCTCAGGTGAGTATGTCAAAGAAATTGTTGGAGAGGTTTTAGAATGTAATGCAAAACCGCTAGTACACCTTTGGCCACCATTTCAAATTAACTAAGAAAAAATCCCAAAGATGAGGAGATAGAATATGTCCGTGGTCCCATTCATCACAAATAGTATGTTTTGATGTATGCAATGGTTTGTATAAGACCAGACATTGCACATGCAAAGGGGGAGTTGTGAGCAAGTGTATGTATGAACAATCTGTGCAAAGAACATATCAGAGGCGTGAAAGTGGGATTGTGCATTTGAGAGGTACCACACATGCATTGGCAGTTTTGAGGTTCCTATTAATTTCTACATGGATATGTTGATCCAGATATGGCGTGATGTGACAGCAGGAGGAGCACCACTGTGGTATGTTTTTACTATAGGTGGAACAAGCCAGTTAGGGTTGATTTCAAACCTAGTGTTGTTGCTGGTCTCTCAAATCAACAGAGGCGTAGTATGTTGTCACAGAGGCTAGGTATAGAGATGATTTGGTTACAAAGGTTTATGGAGGAATGGAAAAGAAGCAAGAGAATAAAAGTTTGTACTAAGGACAAATGAGTGTCATTCACTGTAAAGAACTTAGCCTTCCATTCAAGTATCTAAGCATATATAGTTGAGGGTACCACTTCATAATGGACCACTTTCGAAGATGCACAATTGAAGCCGAAAAGATACACACTAGCCGTAATCCCGCAGACATGTTAACAAAGGAGTAACCAAGGAGAAACCGAGTTCTGCTCAGTTTCAGCTGGCCTCCAAGAATGAAGATGAAGGATGAAATTTGTCAGTCCCATGTCTGAGTCCAAAGATACAGCCAGTCATGGAGCTTTGTTGAGATCACCACAAGTGAGATTGTAGGTTGTAAGAGAATCAGATTATCTTCCCTTCAGAGGTCTTTGTTTTCTACCGTGTTTATACCCCATGAAGTATTTACACCCTTTAAGTATGTACACTCTTCCTACTGGGAGGCAATTCTCTCATGTGGGTCCTGGGGTCCATCCCCTGCTTGGGGGTCCTGGGCAAGCTTGCCCCCAAATGGGGTTCAGGGGAAGGCCCTCAGTGGGGGTTCGGGGGCAAAGGCCCTGAAGAAAAACTTGCCTTGTAAAGTATATTGTAATTTCATTGTATGGATGTCCATTATATACGCAGATCTAATCTAAGAGATTATAAATAGGGTTTTTTGTCCAGAAGGAAACCCTCTTTTATGAGGGAAATGTACACGGCCATGGATGATGTAGTGTGAATATTGTATTCTAAGAGAGAGATCAGAGAAAGAAGAGGAAGTTACAATGTTTTGTCAGAGGTTGTATCCCTTCATTTGTCGGATAATAATAAAGGGAAGGACCTAAAAATTTCTCTGTGGACGTAGCCCACACTGGGTGAACCACGTAAATCTGTGTCTCTCTTGTATTGTGTGTCTTCTGTGTTTTTGTTTCTGCATTTGTTTTATTTTATTGCTCCGCGGTCCTGTTTTTCTAACACCCGCCTAGTGATACATGGATTTGTTTTTCAATAAGGTGTCAACCCAAGTTAACCCTCTTAGAGTGTTCTTTCTATTCAATAGGGATATGTTGCTCAATCATTATATTTTTTTGACCCCCAATCTCAAAACATTTATAGTCAACCCTATTCATGCACAAGTCTCATACCATTATCAAAGTGCATGTCTGGTTACATTGGCGGTGCCATGTCACCTGGTGGACCCACTTTGCTAGTTAGGTTAGGTAGGTAGGTTTTGCTACGTTCTAAGTCAATTTCCAACATTTTTCTTTTAGTCTCTCCAACATCATTTTTTTCCCATCATGATTCCCAACAAGAGATTGTGCTTTTTTTTAAAGTAGAGGTTGAGAAGAAGACGATTTTTTTTCCGAAGAGTGATTGTTTTGACTCCATAATCACCACGATTTCCTTGATCCCATAGCCCAACTAATTAAGGCACTTATTTGCACACCCTAGAGTCCGGTTCTTGGCACATCATAGGAAGGAGGCATCCCACAGCAGGAATTAATAGTGTCACCTAAAATTGGGTCAAATTGTGCATATTGGTTAGATGACATATTTTAGTGTAGGGAGTGGATTATACAAGTTTATGGGGTCATTGATTATCATAGACCGACAAAATCTGGTTTGAATCTCTAGAAGTTTATTTTTTCCCATGGAACCCACCTTGTGTGAAATTATGCTTATTGGCTAAATGAGGAATTCAGGTATAGAAAATGGCTTGGATGGAATTTTTAATCTCATTGATTAGCATGGAGCCAAGAAAATTCAATTTTGAGCTCCAAAAGTACATTAAAAAACTCGCCTTAATGCCTAGTTTCTTGTTTTCTTAAACAAAGTATATTAAAAATATATCAGAAGCTATCATGCAACTAGTTGTTGGAAATACCTATGTGTCTACCATGCATTGGTTTTGATGGGACATTATTTTGATTTTGTATGCAGGAGATATAGTGGTATGAATCTCAAGAACCGAGAAGGCACACAATTTTAATGGTTTTTGGGGAATTTTCTATGCAAAATTCAACTACATAATTCTCTCTCACCAATATACCAATCAAGAAACCATTTTAGGAGATTGTTGATGAGGCCAAGGGCTACCTATGACATGATTCTTTCGACCCCATGTAAAGCAAAAAGGCAGGGAAACATTTATGAACATAAACCACACTCACATGCTCATTTATTAAGTTTTAGTGCCCAAAATCCAAAATAGTCATAGGCTTTTCTAAGTTTGGGCCTAATTATTATTTTTCTGAATTTTAAAGGGTTGAAATGCATCACAATGAGAAAAAAAAAAATTGTGGGTGTAGGTTTCACATAGAAACTTTGCCCTTATATTTTCCTACTAAATTCTCTATCCTTGCTCCCGTTATTCAAAAAATCCTTTAGGGGGAGTCATAGTCATCCCAAGGCTAACCTATGACTAAATTTTCATGATCTAAAATCGAATGTAGCTTCTCTAATGAGAAAATGAAATTTGTAGCTATGTATTTTCTCTTCGACAAGTTGCATAATGTGTGATTTTTTACGATCATAGGTTGCATTAGCAAAGTCTTAATGAGGAGAATTTCCTTGTGCAATGAGTACCAAGTTCTATTCCATAAAATGGTGTCAATTTTTATGAATCAATAGAATTTTTAAGATGTTTGTAGCAACATAAAACTATCACAAACGACTATGATTTTCATTTATGGTTTTAATTAGAAGATTGTGGGTCAATCTTGACATTCTTTGAAAAATATGGTTAGTGGGTTTGTTGAGTACCACAACAAACAGTTCGACGAGGCCTCTAATGAAAATACCCAATGGTTAAAGCATTCATGCATAAGTTTGTTGAGGAGGAGCGGGTTGGGCAAGAATACTACTAGCCATCCTCCACCGTCAGTTCATCTCCCCATTGGATGGCATGTTTGTACTACTAGCCATCCTCCACCGTCAATTCTTCTCCCCATTGGATGTCATGTATGTAGTGGGGGTGCTCCATTTTAAATGCAAGAAAAGGTGGGTAGGGTTATTTCAAAGGGCTACTACTCATGATTTTTTACATGCATATATTATGCACATAATGCATGGTGAGGTAGAGTGGGCCCTCCATGACTTACCCAAAATTCACGTGATAAAACATAGAAATACAAATTACCAACCAACGTATAGATCATGGGGTATTAAAAAATTATTTTATTCGTCACCCACCAAAATGCATTACTTGAAACATCATTTTACACCATGATAAAAAAAAGAATTTATTAATGTTATTATCAGTGCTAAAGGTAAAAGTGATATGCTAATTATACACTGTGAATGGGTTTTTAAAAGGGGAAAGGGAGATTTGCTTGTCTTATTCTTACCCACTCCAATGTGTTGATACAACTAAGTTGTCCACATTTAATTGATTGATTGAAAAGTTAATTTTTGTAATAATAAGAGGTTTAAGTGTTGATGTTAAGGTGACTTCATATTATATTATATAGTTAATGTAGGTGTGTAAAATGTGAAGGAAAAGGGTTAATTAAATTAGAAGGTAAAAAAGGAGGATGTAAGGAATATATTATTATAAAAGAATATAAGGAATATAAAAGTAAGATTGGTTAGGAATTTGGTAAAAGGTTAAAAAGTTTATATTTTAATTGAATTTGATAAAATCATAAAAATAAAAAATAAGAACATTTTTATTGTGGGAAGAAAAGAGTTTTTCTAAATTAATTTTGGGTTTACATATTTTTCTCTATATTATAATAGAGAAAAACTCTTATTATAGGGAATCAAAAGTTCAAATTAGCAACAGAGGAGTAAAGATTAAAAGCAAAGAAGCTATTAGAAAATGAATATCTACATAGGCCATCATTGTTTTTTACAAAATGAAGGTTCTTTTTTTTCTCTTCTCTTTTTATTTCCATCATAATTCTCCCTACATGCCCAAGAGATCAATTGTAATCATTATATGATCCCAAATGCTAGATTGGCTTAGGATATACACTTAGTTCCATATTGAAACCCAATATATGTCATTGTGGAAGAGATTTAATGAATAATCTCATAACACCTAAGGAGAATCAACCCCCCCTATGCATTCTACATTACTGTTTTAAAATGGTGGACAACAGAGGTGAAATAACCCCTCAATGTCATTTGCTTTATTCCTAAAAACATTTTGTATGTAATGAATATGTGGAGAAATCAAGGACGAAGCTAAGTTAGCCCAACCCCTAGTTCATTTTTTTTTATTTCTTATTCATTAATGGTAGAATCCTTATGAAATAAAGTTCCATTCTTTTTTTTTTTGCATTTATTTTGTTGATTTGCTTCATGGTTATTCATTTAAACTTGTTGGATGTTTTAAATGCCGGATAAGTCTATTATTTGGAATTTGCAACCATGAGAAAGAGTTCATAAAAAGACCTCATTTAATTGCAAATCCATTTTCCCTAAATTATTTGTAATATAAAATTAAATCGCGATGCCTCTGATTCAAAAGATCATTTCTATGACTAAAATCTATTGAATCTCTATATTGTTTGACTTCTTGTTCATTCCTAAAACAATCACTGAATGTTTTTATTTTTATTTTTTGAGGTTATAATAATATTATTTTCTTTAAACTTAGTCTATACATTCCAAGAGAATATCTTATTTATCGATAGTAGCTCTGCCTAGAAGTAGACTTAAACGTTTAAAATCGTGTAAGAATTTTTAAACGTTTAAAATCGTGTAAGAATTTTTTCTACACTGCTTCAATATCAACTCCATGAAAATGTAAACAAACTAGGAAACAACACTATTCACCATGTAAAAGATGGAAAACTCATGGAATTTTAAATGTTTTTAATACTTTTTCAAATTAATGTGTGACTTAACCATATCACTATAGGCGTCATGACTAACCACCCTTTTATTGTTTTTAAATATATAAAATGTTTAGATAAAGCACATGAAATATAACCCATATTGTTTAAATGACTATGGAGTGAGGATGTGGTGAACCCCTCCCTCACTCAACCAAACAAGCTGCAGGGAACTTGTGGGTAAGCTATTTGTCAGTAAAAAGTATTGTGCTTATCATTACATTAAAGCATGTGATTTAATAATAAGCATTGCAAAGTTACTTATGAGTAAAGTAACTTAAGTAACTTTATAATAAATTTATTTGAGTTCTATAAAAAAAAAATAATCATGTGTTCAAACTAATGACTCATACAGCTACATCCGAGTTTGAAACAGGTCATGTGTTCAAACTCAATGACTCAAAAAGCTAAAAAGCTATATTCAAGTTTGAAACAATTACGACATCCATGGAAGTTAAAGTGTAGAACTTAGAAGTCGAATCTAGAATCATCTAGAAGAATGTGAACTGTGATATGAAGTTAGAACAGTGATGGACGTCCATGACGGAGGTGGGTGTATGCGGTTGTAATCCTTTTAGTTTTTTATTTTTATTTTTCAACTTAAATTCACTATTAAAAATATTTTTTAATATTTTTAATAAAATAATTCTATTAAAGGCACGGGTGGTCATTGGTTCAAACTTTATCACCATTCAAATGCATATAAGAGCAAGCATTATTATTTAGTTAGTTAATGGGAAATTAAATGTATTATTCTAAGTATGATTTGGCATTATCCATGTGGAGAGATGTCATTGTTTAAAACCTTCCCTGTTTAGTCAAGGAAATGTTCTGATTATGATTAGAATTTCAGATGTTTTATAGTTCAACTTTGGATGTATAAGCCATAAAGAATTTTTTTTATTAAATATAAAGAGAACATGGAAAACATGTAATTGGCAAAGTAAAACTTAATCAAAGTTGACTTATCAACCAGTCATTATTATATAAAGGAAATAGGAAGAGAGTTAAGGTAGGGAAAGATAGGTTTTTAAATTTGCCCTCATTGCATATGATGTTTCATTTTAATAAAATCATTCATGTATTTTATTGCCCTCAACTCTTTTCCATACCTCAACTCTTTTCCATACCTCAACTCTTTTCCATATTTTTTTGGTGTATTTTATTTATGTATTATCATGCATTATTTTTAATGACTTTCCTGAACGTTCCATACACTTGCAAAGCTAGTTTTTTTTCGGTGAATTTCATATTAAATTTGTAGGTTTAATCTAGTTTAATCTCCTCTTTTCTCAACATTCAAGCCTTCTAGATCTTGGGAATGAGATCTAAAAGGATTGAATCTTAAGAGGGAGGAGATTAAACATGTATATCTTTCATGAAATTTACTAAGAAATTAGCTTTGCAAGTGAAGGTACATTAACGAAAACCATTAAAGATAATACTTAATGACACATACATAAAATACACCAAGAATGTATAAGAGAGAAATACTCAAATGAACCATCACATAAAATTACATTAAATGAGGTAAATTTTAGGACCTCTTATAAAATAACATTACTAATGTAATATTCCCCAATTAAGGGGTAATGTGCCACTATTTAGGGTTTAACATGCCCCTCCCCTTGAGACAAGTGTTGTCCACAATGCTTGAGTAATTCTGGATGCTTTTGTATAAAAGAATCATCTTCCCAAGTGGAATCTTCAGCAGGAAGTTTCCTCCACTTAATGAGATACTCTGAAATGGATATATTCCTCAGCTGGCGAATTCTTGTGCCAGTGATGGCTTCAGGCTCCAATATGATTTTTCCTTCCTCGTCAAGTTCTGGCAATATAGTTTGAATTGAGACCTTGTCACCTATAACCTTCTTTAAGCATGAAACATGGAAAACTGGGTGTACTCGTGAGGATGCAGGCAACTCCAATTTGTATGCCATAGTACCAATCTTTTGCAACACCTTATAAGGGCCATAGTACTTTGGTGATAATTTATTATCCTT
>SNQJ01S0006571.1:0-44283 GCA_010110895.2 Picea sitchensis | reverse complement strand
GAAGGAAGGGCTTGAAAATGGAATTCATCAACCCTTGGAATGTGGAAGGTGCATTTGTAAGGCCAAAAGGCATGACCAAAAATTCATAATGGCCTTCATGAGTTCGGAATGTTGCTTTTAGGATATCTTCTTCCTTCATTCTAATCTGATGATACCTTGAACAGAGATCCAACTTTGTGCAATAGATTGCTCCATGTAGTTCATCTAACAATTCATTAATGACAGGAATGGGAAACTTATCTTTAATAGTGATCTTGTTGAGCTCTCTATAATCTGGATGCATACACCATGAGCCATCTTTCTTGAATACCATTACCACCGGTGCAGAGTAAGAACTTTGGCTAGGTCTAATAATGCCAGCCTCTAACATTTCTTCAACCATACGCTCAATTTCACTCTTCTGGGCATAAGGGTATATGTACGGCCTAATGTTAGGAGGGACACTCCCAGGAATTAGGTGAATATCATGATCATGATTTCGAGTGGGTGGAAGACCTTTGGGAATATCTTCAAATACTTTGGAATTCTTATCAATGATCCCTTGGAGATCTAGGGGAATAGATAGCTTAGATGTTTGAACATCTAGTGAGCATAGTTGTGAAATTACACCTTGATGCCCCTTTTTCAATAATTTTTTCATGCCATTAGAGATTATCACCTAATTAGGTTTCCTTGTGATACCTCTTAACTCATTTTCTTTTCCTTCCAATGAAAATTTCATGAAAAGTTCTTGAAAATTAAAAGCCACGGTTCCTAATGATTATAACCATTGGATTCCTAGTACGACATCAACACCACCCATGGGTATAGAAATCATTGGACTATTCATTACATATTCCCCCGTAGTAAGATTGATCTTATTACATTTTCCTGAGGAATTGATAGTTCCTCCATTTGCAATCATTACTTGAAACGTTGGTGCTGGATATACAAAGCAATTGAGAGCTTTGGTTAATTTATAGTGAATGAAATTATTAGTACTACCAGAATCAATTAGGACTATTACCTTTTTATTTTTGATATATCCTTCGATCTTGAGGATTTGAGGAGTGTTAATTATGGCCAATGCATTACATGATATCGTGGGAGTCAACTCTTCAGAAGAAATCGCTTCTACGTTTTCATCTTGAGATGGTTCTTGTTCTAGTTCTTGTTCTTCTTCCTCTTCACAATCTTTGTAGAATAATTTCTTCTCACCACACTTATGTCCCTTACTGTACTTGTTGTCACAATTAAAGCATAAAACTTTTGCTTTTCTTTCCTCCAATTGTTGAGGTGTCAACATTGTAGGTTGAGGAGTTTTAGAAGAAGGAACATTATTCTCTTGATAGATGTTAGGAGTGGTCCTTCTAGTAGCCATAGCCATATTTTTACTTTCAACATTTCTTTCCACCCTAAATGCATTCTCCAATGATTTGGGTTCCCAAAGGTGAACCTCATGTTGAATGTTATCCCTTAAAGTTCCTATGAATACATCAATCAAGTGCTCATCTGGAATATTTGTTACCTTTATATTCAATCTTTGGAAGTTCTCAATGTGCTCGTAACTGGACCCTTTTGCTTGAGATTTATCAATTGGCTAAAGAAGGTATTGCTCCTTGTATTCTCATACTGTGCTATCATTTCTTCCGTGAAAATTGTCCAAGTGATGAGTGATTTGTGAGAACAAAGCCATCAATACCACACAAATTGATTGGGTTCTAAATATAAAGAAGCAAATTGTACCTTTTGTGTATGTGGCACATTATGTAGATCAAATAATTACTCCATCTGAAGTATCCATGTGATTGGGTCCTTTCCATTAAACTTCCTAATATTGATTTTAGGAACGTGGTTGGTATTCAACCCAAGGTTAGAGTTTCTACATTATTGATTCATCTTCCTTGTGTCCTCATCATAAATTTCATGGGATACATTTTCTCTTTTAGGTGTCCTCTCTATTAGGAAATTTTTCAATCCTTCCATGATCTCCCTTTTTAAACCATCCATCTTAGTATCCATTATTGCCTCCAACTTAGCTTCTGTTGAATCCATCATCCCTTGTAGTTCATCTTTTGTTATTGTCTTCTTTTGTAAATCATTTATGTCCCTATGCATTTCTTCACCTTCATCAAGAATCCAAGTAGGATTGTCTTGAGGCTTATTTGGTGTAGAAGTTCCCTTTTTTGGTGGCATGTTGGCCAAGTATCACTTTAAACCTTGATTTTGAGGTGGTTTTGCTAGACAATATTTCTTTTGTTGTATCTCCAAAATTTATGCCCTTCTGGGTATGAAATTTTTTTTTTTGTAGTTCTCTGATATTTCTTCTCTGCAATGTCATAGGTATGATCAAAATTGGATGTGCCAAGTGGAATTTATGGTAACTTCCCCACAACTTGTTGTTTTTGGCCTTTCCAGAAGATCTCACTTGTATAGAGTGCCCCACACAAAATAATTGATATACAATTCTGAAAATTGTACCGGAAATACTACAGACTTTCCACTATCCAATTCAACTAGTCTCACTCAATTTGGATACTTGAGGAGGAATTTATGATTGTTTTACCTAAAACACCTTCTTGAGACTAGTCAATAGGACTAGTCAGATACCCTATATTCCACAGGGTGTATCTACAAATTTAAGATGACCCAGAAGATGAAATGTGTATCATAGATACCTTAATAATTTATGTGAATATACTCCAGATTTTAGAGTCTAAAAAGTTACAAAAAAAAATTCATAGCGAAAATTCCGCGATGACTAAATTCGGGATGATTTCAGAACGCTATTCTTACACAGGTTGTATCTCCAAAAGTATAAGGCCTCAGGAGATGAAATTTGAACCCAACGTACCTTGATCCGTATACTAAATATCCTCCAAGAGGTTATTTCTGAAACGTCTTAGAAATAAAATTATAGTGAAAATGCCAAGGTGTCTCAGATATAGCAACGAAACCTCAAGACCTTGAGCTCTGATACCAAATGTTAAGAACCAAATATCAAGATAGCATAGAAAAACCTCAGAATAAGTACTCAATGCCTTGAAAAATATAGAATTTCAAATAATAAGCCTCTTCGAGGGGGAAACCTCCTTATACACCACATAAATTTCCAAATACAAGATGATTCCAAATGAAAATGTCTCATTGGTATATATAGGAGACTAGGAGGTACAATTACAACTAATGGACCCAAGCCGACATAAACAAAATAGCATTACTAATGTAATATTCCCCAACTAAGGGGTAATGTGCCACTATTTAGGGCTTAACATTGTTGGCCTTAAATATCTTCAAGCTGCCTTTTTATAATGGTGACTTATTGATAAATTCAACTTTAATTAAGCTTGGCTTCGTCAATTACTTGTTCACCGTGTTCTATTTCACATTTAATAAAAATATGTTTTTATGAGTTATGCACCAAAATTGGAATATAAATTGCTCTAACATTCAGATCATATTGGGGGAATCTAACATCAAGTAATTAGTAGAAAAGTTGAGGGGAAGTGAAACTTTTTTCTCTAATTAAATAGCTTTTTAAAGAACCTCCCCCCACTTCCCTGTAACTTTTGACTGGATGGAAGATCAACTTCTAACCACAAAGGACACTTGTAACCCCACAAGAATCGATGAAAATGGATCCCAAGACCTATATGAACTTCACATATGAGTGGCTTGCTAATCAAGCTAACCCTTGGGGCTAGGCAAAGTTGAACTTGAGAATGAATAAAAGAGAAGTTCATTTTCAGTGTTAAGGATCAAAATTTGTTCCAGATCAAGTAAAAGATAACCAATGGAAGGAAAAGAGGCTCAAACATTGGCATGCAAGGCACTATAAAAGATGATTCACACCATCTCCATGTGTCATTTATATCCATGTTTTTTGTAAAATTTATATTGTGTGTTATCATGTCTTCTTCGCATATATATGAATGTAACAATCATGAATGTGGTAAATATTAGGTCTACTAAAATAATTTAGTGTCTTTTCACCCTTTTTTATTTGTTCTGAAACTTATGATGCAAAGTAGTAAAGGAATTTTGTGGCTCTTCCCCCTTTCTAGGTTATATTTGAATTTTTGAGAAAAATTCTAAGATATTCCTCTTTATTGTGTCTAGGATTTTCATTTGTTCCCTTGCAATCAATAAAATAGCAAGTATTAGGTTATTATGTGCTTCATGAATGGTTGTTTTATTTTATGTGCTTTATTTTAAACTGTTTGAATAACATTCCAGTGCCCCAACATGTTTTTCTTTGCTCAAACTTGTGGGTGGACGGAATTCCACCCTCTCATACTCACCAATTTTATTTATTATAAATCTTTCACTAATTGGGATTGCAATCCTCTCATACAATCAAAGATTGTCTTTCCTCTCTAATAATATTTTGCATTTTCCATTGAATTAAGTTTATGTCCCACATACATGGAGAAATATTCCAATTGACAAGGAACATATGTTCCAAGCCCTACAACTATCTTTCATCTATATTCTCTTCCTTAATTTTATTTCTAAAGCTGATGGTTATGTGCCTACATAGCCCAATGGGTTTACACCTATCCTATTTTTTTTCCAAATCTAGAAAACCCCATCCACAATAAAATTTGAATATATGAGAGGAATTGTTGAGGTGACATTGAGAAGTGCCTTCTGAGGTCAACTAAGCATTAACCCATTCATTCCAAGATCCATCTTGAGATCTAAAGTGAATTGTGGTGTCTCTAATATTATTTCTTATTAAAGGGGAAATCATATCCCAATGGCATTATGTCAAAGTATTCAATGTGGTGTAAGAATTGCAATGCACCCCATGTGGAGTAGTATTGCTCCATATTTAAACAACAAACACACCTATTCAAAGATTAATGTCCTAAAAATGCTTGTTGTGATTAGAACCTTTTAACTACCACTAGAATTTCAAGTGCTTCCAAGAAGCTTATTTGTAATGTTAATCATGATTTTACGAATAGTAATGATGAAATTATTACTTTCATTTGTAAAATTTCTGAAATTTTACAAGAATTAGATAGAGATGTCAATCAAGGAAATATTGATGATATCCATATCATGCTTAGTGAAGAAAAGGGATCAAATATATTTTCATTCCCTCCTAATCTCTCTAAGTATAATGATGAATTCATGGAACAATAAATGGGAGATGAACACCTCGAGCGTGATGAAGATAATGCTTTATTTTCTTATTCTTGTATTGATGAAGAATAAGTAAACTATGAAGTGACTTCTAGGTATCCCCTCAATTTTGTAATCTTATGAATGATACAACAATGGAATAAAGTGAGAAAAAGAAAACTAGATCACATGCCATAGTTCAAAGAAATATATTTTTTAATAGTTATGTTTATCACAATTTTTTTCATGGATAACCAACAATGGTTGGTTGGCTATGGCCCAAACCATAAGGATCAAATTCTAGAGTAAGATGAAATTTGACCCATTCATTTAACAATAAAAAAAAAGGTCATTGAATTGGGAGTAGAGAAAAAAAACAAAAGCAAAGTCATCAAATGCTTTCAACTCCTCTCTCAAGTGTTTTCATGCAAAAATGATGGGTGAAGTTTTTTTGTATTGCGTTGGGACCTTGTTTATTATATAGACATGGAGGAAGCACACTCAAAACATAATTCATTGAATTAAATGATGGGTGAAGTTTTTTTTATTGTGATGGGGACCTTGTTTATTATATAGACATGAAGGAAGCACACTCAAAACATAATTCATTGAATATGCATACTTACTAGAGAAAGAGAAAGAGAACCACAACCTTGACTATGAGCAATCACATTCATTAATAAAATCATGTGATCTATTGATGAATGAATAAGAAACACATATCAAAATATAGTACTCAAGGAAATATATATTATTTCATAACAACATACACATTTCCCCTAGGTAACAATTGTCATCCTCTCCACTTATCACTTTGTTTTCCAATTGTAGGTAACAACAATTGCCATCCTCTCCACTTATTATTTTGTTTTCTCCAATTGTATTGTAGGTAACAATGTGAACGTTGAGAATAGATTTGATTGTATATGGATGAATTCCATGGCTTAAAGGGTGAATTTGTATAACTATAAATTTGATCTCCTCTCATTTATTTATTTTTAGCATATATTGTTTGCAACCATCATTTTTTAAGTTTCCCAATAACACCTACATTGCGTCTAGAATTAATCATCCAAATAACACCTACATTGCATCTAGAATTAATCATCCAAATTAATCATTAAGACGTAATGTAATCCCTATATTGTGTCTAGAATTTACCATCCAAATTAATCATTAATACATAATGCAATCTTTGATGCAATATAAAAAAAAAATCATTAATACATAATGCAATTTTGGATGCAATATAAAAAATCATTAATACATAATGCAATCTTGGATGCAATATAAAAATCATTTTACTTTATTTAATGCAATTTCTATAGGCTAGGGTAGACAAGTGGTTTAATCAGTTCATTATATTCTCTATGTGAGAGGTAGATTAGTTGGTTTATGTTATGTTTCCATTTTTTTTTGGAGGTATATTAGTTGGTTTAAGTTAGGTTTTCTTTTTCTTTTTTTTTCTTTTATAGTTTTGTTTTATTTTAATCTAGGTTTATGTAATCAAATATTTTTTGGGTATAGTTTTGTTTTATTTTAATCTAGGTTTATGTAATCAATTGAGTTGTAATGACTTTTGGTTAAAAGTTTAGTTTCTTTTCTTTTTTAAGCCTTTTCCCCGTTCACCTTTGATAAGTCTCTAATCATAATGCTCATTCATTATCATTACATTAATTATAAATATGTTGGATTATAATTATTTTTTTTTAGCCCTTTGTTTATTCTATGTATATACTTCAAGGAGACATATTTGAAGGATCATCTTATTTTGTGCATTTGGTATATTGTAGTAGGAGGTTGTGCCCTTGAAGAGTCTTCTTATCCATTCATTATTTCATTTGATTTAGGCACATGACATTACTGAATTATGGGTTTTTTTTCATGTTGGATATTTGGTACAAACATTTGGTGTCAAAGCAAATAGTCATTGGTTCGACTCCTTTAAGAAAGTCGTCTTACCATTTTCTCTCTAAATTTTTTGTAGACAAGAGAAGTACATTGGCTAAGAGTTCCAGAATCTATTTTTCTATGTTTTTGAAGTTGCAGGCTCTAAAAGTAAGGAATTTTGTCTAGTCCTTAAACTAGACTTAAACATGTGGTTTTAGTAAAATAGTCATATATGAATATGTCATGTTCCAAATTGAATGTCACTAGTGGCATTGTATAGAAGATAGACCAAGGTGTTTCAAAATTTCAATTTTTTTATGGGAACATTGATGAATTGTGTGTATATACAACTTGGTATCCTGAAATAGGGAAAAAAGCATAGATGTTCTGGTAATTCCACCATAAATTTCTCTTAGAAGATACATATTGCATGGGATTAATGGGATCTTGAAGAGGACATATTAGATTACATAAGATTAAAATTTCATTAATGGAGAATTAGAATTGGTGAATTTGTAATATGTTCTAAGTGGGCCAATAGAAAAAAGCTCAAATCAAGCCTATACCAGGATTCTAAGGAGATCCCATTTCAAAAAAAAATATCTATTTGTAGCAATGATATTTTTTAATATAGAGACCTGTACCAGCATCTATAAACATTGATATATTTCATTTAGTGGGTAAAATTGTGGCTATGAAAGGATAGAAGGCATGAAGTTCAAGAGTAGTTCAACTACCCCAGAGTTGTGAAATGAGACTAGATGAGAAATATCAAGGTAGTTATAAGAAGGTTATTGATCTTTGTTTCATTTATTTTCTGATATTTTGGATGATGAATGGTTAAGTAGGAAGTTGTGCAACACCCTTAGAAATCTCACAAAGTCTAAGGTGGATGAGGATGAGTATATTGTTCCCACTCTTCCTAAGACTTGAACACATAGTGTGAGGAGAAGGAGGAGAACTAGAAAAGGGTTAATATTGGATCCTCGGATGGATGGATATGATATCAAGGATGTCATGTTAGATCTTGGTCTTGATGTCAATATCCTTCCTAAGAATGTCATGAGAATCTATGGGAAATTAAAATTTATTTCAATCCCCTATACAATTGCAGATGGCCAATGAATACATGATTTTTCCCATTGGAAGATTGGAAAATATAGAAGTGGATTTGGTTGGTGTGAAAACCATCACCGACTTTGAATTCATAGATATTATAGATGAGAAGGATCCAACATTGTTGGTAATTGGTTGGTCCTTTGATAGCTATGTTGTTATTGATTTGAAGAAAGAAACGATGACCTTTGATGTTGATGGTACTAAGGTAGTCCAACCCTTAGATCCATATCAAGGGTTGAGATATATTAAATTGGTTGAGGATGTTATGGAAAATGATGTGTTGGATCATATCTATAACTTAACCTATGGAAAGAGAGAGGACTACATTAACCCAATAGTAGATAGATCAGTATGTTGGAGGCAGATTCAATATTTGATATTGAATCGGAATGAGATTTTAATGAATGGTGAAATAGAAGATATGAGATATCATCTAGAAAGTGAATTCATTTGATGAATTGGAATTGAGTTATAGAATCCACTCGTGTATGATGGGACTTTCAGTTTAGAATATTCCTTCAGTGCAATGAAGAACAAAGTTACGGAAGAACAAATAATTCCTTCTCTATATATGGCTTTGAAAGCTACTCCTACTAGATGGTATGTCACTCATAAAGAAGACTTGCTCACTTTGATGAAGTACAACTAGCTATAAAACACAGTTTTTCTCCCCCTCTTGAATTTGAATGTCAATATTTATCTTTGACTAAGGAAAAAGATGTGTTGAATTTAGAAATGTATGAGATAGAACATATCCCTTTATTCATATAGACAATTGCATTCAAAAGTGGGAGAGTGAAGGTTTGCAGTCACGGTTTTGGGTCCATAGGTCTTCCATAATATTGGGCCCATTCCCAAGACTTCATATTTACATGAGGAATACAAAAGGTAGACCACGAATTGGATTGTCCTTCAAACTTAGTTTTGTGAAGATTTTTCTTTTGTGAGTAAATCAAATGAAGTAATTATAGCTCCACAACTTATTAAGGAGATTTTGTTTATTGATAAATTATGGAATAAGCATTCTCCTATTATTTTTATCATCAAGAGCAAATGGATTTTCAAGTATCTATGGAACAATTGGACCCCCCCTCTCTATTATGGGAAGGTTGGTCAGAGTGGAGAAGATGCAGATAACTTGGATGAGTTGAGGCACTTGTACCTTAAAAAATTTGAAGGTTCTTGAATGATTAAAGAAAATAGTAATGATGTTAACAGTTAGCTATATCACCAGCCTTTGAAGTTGCAAAAATGTAATATTGGAATTGAAGAATGACCTAAAATGGATTCTATAGGAGATTACTAGGATGAATAGATGCCCTATTTAAAGACTGTGAAGACTTGTTTCCACGAAGTTTAACTGAGATGAAATGGATTCAAGGAGAGTTGGGGCAGATAAAGATAGAGTTGAAGCCGGATTCTAAGCCTATTAAACATAGGCCTTAACATCTTAATTATCGGGTTAAAGAGAAGGTAAAGAAAGAAACTAAAGAATATTGGTTGTAAGATTAATATTCCCAATAGATGAATATAATTGGATCATTCATATTATTTTTCAAAATAAGGACAATGATGACAAAAAGATTTGTGTGGGTTTCAAAAGCTCAAACTCTACTTGTGTGCATGATCCTTTCCATACTCCTTTTAGTTTTGAGTTTCTTGAGCAAGTTGCGAGAAAGGCATGCTTACTCATTTACAAATGGTTTTTTAGGATATCATCCAGTCTGGATTGCAAAACAAGATAAGAAGAAGACCACATTTACTACATAATGGGGATCCTTTAAGTTTATAATATCATGCCTTTTGGGTTCAATAATGCACCAATTGTCTTTTCCTAAGTTGTGATTGCAGCCTTTCAAGATTTCATTAAGAATATTTTGGAGGTATATATGGATGATTGGATTGTATATAGCTTGTTGAAGAAACATATTGGGTTGCTAAGGCCGATGTTTGATTAATGTAGCCAACTCCATATCTCCCTAAATTTGAAGAAATGCATATTTTGTGTACCATTTGCACTTTGTTAGGTCACTTCATCTGTAGAGGAGTATTGGTGGACCCTACCAAGAGTCTTATAATTGTGAATTTCCCTACCCCAACTAGTGTTAGACAATTCTAATTTGGGACATTATAATGGCTACTACATAATTTTTATCCACTGCTTTGTCTCTATCAAAGAGACTCTAGAGAAGTCATTAAAGAAAGTTGAGTTATTCTTATGGAACCCTAAATGTGAAGTTTCCTTTAATATGCTCAAATAAAAATCGGTAAGTTCCATGACCTTGGTGTTTCCTAATTGGAATGTAGAATTTCATGTACATGTAGATGCCTCAAGCATAGTTTTAGGACTATTTCTTGCACAACCAAAAGAAGGAAATCTAGATCAACATATATATTTTGCAAGTAGAAAGTTTTCACAAACTGAGTGAATTTACACAGCCACAAAGCCTGAAGGACTAGCCATAGCTTATGATTTGAAGAAGTTCAAACATTACCTTCTAGGAGGACATTTTAAGTTTTATACAGATCATTTTGCATTGAAAACCTAGTTAATAAGCTTGTTCTAGAGGGTTTTATTGCAGGTGGTTATTCTTGTTTTAGGAATTCTGATTTTAAGTTGTGGTTAAACTTGGTAAGAATAATGTTGGGCCTAATCACCTCTCTAGGGTTGAGTTAGGAGAATCAAGTAATATAGTGGATGACGGTTTTACAAACGCATATATGTTCAAAGTAGAAGTTATCCCTGACTATTTGGCAAAGATTGCTTTGTTTTTAACTATTGGTGCTACTCCTATACGTTATTCCACAACTCATAAGTGTCACTTAGTGGTTAGAGTTGCATATTATTGGTTAATTATAGGACAGTTATACAAATTAGGGATTGATGTTATTCTTTAGAGATGTATGATGAATAATGAATGAAAGGATATTCTTTGGGAATTTCATCAAGGATTTGCAAAAGGGAATGTTAGACCAATAGGAACAACTCAGAAGGATTTAAAGGCTAGTCTTTGGTGGCCAATCATATTTAAGGATTCTAAATATTATGCCATAACTCATGATTTATTCCATTGAGTATGTAAGCCTTCCACGAGATATGAAAAACTCTTGATTACAATAATGTATATAATGTAGTAAACCTTGATAGATACAACATATAATATATCCCTTAACATTAGAAATATTAAATACATTCCACACAATAATAGATATAAGAATGTAGAAAGAACCCTTAAGTTAGGGTAATACCATCACATACTCCTTATGGAAGGAATCACTCCATAAGCCATGCTTAAAAAAAATAATGCATCCAACATATATCCATACAATGATGCCCACGTGTATTTATACTTTCTCATGAGTATTTATAGGGGTCTATGTCAACTACCCCTTATTGTTATCTTATTTCCTCTTAACTACCTAATGGGCCTATTTATTACCCATCAACTACCAAGTGGGCCTATTCCATGATTATGACCAATTACATTCATTATCCCCTTGGATGCATCCGTAGGTATCCCACATTATGCTCCCTAGGTACATTACATTACATACCCCTTCGCATGATTTGTCCCCAAAACATGAGAAGAAACCGTATAATATGACATACTAATCAATGTAGTCAACTAGTACCATGCACGAGTATCCATCCATCCTAGTGAAACGTTGACATGGGGTCCAACTATGGCCTTTCCTCCTTGATCTTGATTCATATTTCTCCTTGGGTCCCATGTCTTTGATGTGATACTCTAATATCTCCATTCATTGCTTTTAGTCCTCCATATGCCTCCATATTGGGTGCATTTTTGGGTCCATGTTGATTCATACTAAGTTTGTTAAAGTTCACACCCTTGCCTTGATGACTATTGTTTCTCTAGGTGGTGTGGGTGGTGATATACAACAACCTTACCTATTGGTTATTCTTTCTATAACTCTTCAACATGTGGTTCCTCTTAGTCATTTAGTGCCACATCTTCTTCTTCATTTGTATGCCCTTTCTCAATATTTTTCTCAAGTGCTTATTTAGGCTCTTCTTTTTATTCAACCTTAGACTCTTCATTTGATGTGTCATTAGGTACCAAAATTAGTTCCCCTATAACGAATTCTTGAAGTGCCCCCTTGGGCCCTTCTTTTTTAGTAAGAGAAATATCCTGCAATGCAATTTTATTTTTCTTGTATGAAAGCTTCAAAAACTTATTTTGCACATTAATATTAATTGTAACAACTAAGTCCATCAAAGGATATCCCAAAAAAATATCCACATCATCCATATCTATACCATGAAAATTTTAATGCAACACATATTTATCCATGGTAATCTTCAAATCTTTAAAAATTTGAACATTTTCACCCTCAACCTATGTGCTTTGAATATGTTTTGCGGGAACTTGCAATCTTTTAGCCAATACAACATTGATGAAATTATGCTTTCTACTAGGGTTTATAGAAATAATAACATTTTTATGTTGAATGCATCCTTGAACTTATAATAGGAAGTTGTCACATGAAAATAAACCCCTAGTGTTCTTTGTATCCTTAGTGCCATGAGCCCATCTATCTAAATATATTCCTCATCTGGAATTTTGAATATTTCCATCAAGTTAAATGAGTCTTGTCATATAAGTTCTTCATATCTTAGATGAGTGTACATATTTTCTTTACAACTCGTTGGATATTTTAACTTCATCCATTTCATATATTATTCAATACTAGGACCATCAAATCACCTTGTAAAATACATCTCCCTTGTGAAAATCAAAAAATACAATTAAGGTTTTGAAGAAATAACTTAATTTTCCATGGAGTTCCTTTAAATGCAAATATGGTTTGAGGTGGCTAATGTAAAATGATAAATTGATGAATTGGAATTGAGTTATAGAATCCACTTGTGTATGATGGGATTTCCAGTTTAGAATATTTCTTTAGTGTAATGAAGAACAAAGTTGTGGAAGAACAAAGAATTCATTCTCTATATATGGATTTGAAAGCTACTCCTACTAGATGGTATGCCACTCATAAAGAATGCTTTCTCACTTTTATTAAGTACAACTAGCTATAAAACACATTTTTACTCCCCCTCTTGAATTTGAATGTCAATATTTATCTTTGACTAAGGAAAAAGATGTGTTGAATTTAGAAATGTATGAGATAGAACATATCCCTTTATTCATATAGACAGTTGCATTCAAAAGTGGGAGAGTGAAGGTTTGCAGCCACGGTTTTGGGTCCATAGGTCTTCCATACTCTTGGGCCCATTCCCAAGACTTCATATTTACATGAGGAATACAAAAGGTAGACCACGAATTGGATTGTCCTTCAAACTTAGTTTTGTGAAGATTTTTCTTTTGTGGGTAAATCAGATGAAGTAATTATAGCTCCACAACTTATTAAGGAGATTTTTTTATTGATAAATTGTGGAATAATCATTCTCCTATTATTTCTATCATCAAGAGCAAATGGATTTTCAAGTAGCTAATGAACAATTGGACCCCCCCTCTTTATTATGGGAAGGTTGGTCAGAGTGGAGAAGATGCAGATAACTTGGATGAGTTGAGGCACTTGTCCCTTGAAAAAATTTGAGGTTCTTGAATGATTAAAGAAAATAGTAATGATGTTAATGGTAAGCTATATCACCAACCTTTGAAGTTGCAAAAATTTAATATCGGAATTGAAGAATGACCTAAAATGGATTCTATAGGAGATTACTAGGATGAATAGATGCCCTATTGAAAGACTATGAAGACTTGTTTCCACAAAGTTTAACTGAGATGAAATGGATTCAAGGAGAGTTGTGGGAGATAAAGATAGAGTTGAAGCCAGATTCTAAGCCTATTAAACATTGGCCTTATCATCTTAATTCTAAGGTTAAAGAGAAGGTAAAGAAAGAAACTAAAGAATATTGGTTGTAATATTAATATTCCCAATAGATGAATATAATTGGATCATTCATATTATTTTCAAAATAAGGACATTGATGACAAAAATATTTGTGTGGGTTTCAAAATCCCGAACTCTACTTGTGTGCATGATCCTTTCCATACTCCTTTTAGTGTTGAGGTGCTTGAACAAGTTGCGAGAAAGGACTGCTTACTCATTTACAAATGGTTTTTTAGGATATCATCCAGTCTGGATTGTAAAAAATGATAATAAGAAGACCACCTTTACTACATAATGGGGATCCTTTACTTATAATGTCATGCCTTTTGGGCTCAAGAATGCAACATTTGTCTTTTCCTAAGTTGTGATTGCAACCTTTCAAGATTTCATTAAGAATATTTTGGAGGTATATATGGATGGTTGGATTGTATATATCTTGTTGAAGAAACATATTGGGTTGCTAAAGCTGGTGTTTTATTAATGTAGCCAACTCCATATCTCCCTGAATTTGAAGAAATGCATATTTTGTGTACCATTTTCACTTTGTTAGGTCACATCGTCTGTAGAGAAGGAGTATTGGTGGACCCTACCAAGAGTGTTATCATTGTGAATTTCCCTACCCCAACTAGTGTTAGACAGTTCTAATTTGGGACATTATAATGGCTACTACAATATTTGTATCCACTACTGTGTCTCTAACAAAGATCCTCTAGAGAAGTCATTGAAGAAAGTTGAGTTATTCTTATGGAACCCTAAATGTGAAGTTGCCTTTAATATGCTCAAAGAAAAATCGGTAAGTGCCCTGACCTTGGTGTTTCCTAATTGGAATGTAGAATTTCATGTACATCTAGATGCCTCAAGCATAGTTTTAGGAGTAGTTCTTGCACAACCAAAAGAAGGAAATCTAGATCAGCATATATATTTTGCAAGTAGAAAGTTTTCACAAACTGAGTGCAATTACACAACCACAAAGCATGAAGGACTAGCCATAGCTTATGATTTGTAGAAGTTCAAACATTACCTTCTAGGAGGATAGTTTAAGTTTTATTCAAATCATTTTGCATTGAAATACCTAGTTAATAAGCTTGTTCTAGAGGGTTTTATTTGCAGGTGGTTATTCTTGTTTTAGGAATTCTGATTTTAAGTTGTGGTTAAACTTGGTAAGCATAATATTGGGCCTAATCACCTCTCTAGGTTTGAGTTAGGAGAATCAAGTAGTATAGTGGATGACAGATTTGCAAACGCATATATGTTCAAAGTAGAAGTTATACCTGACCGTTTGGAAAAGATTCCTTTGTTTTTAACTATTGGTGCTACTCTTGTACATTATTCCACAACTCTTAAGTGTCACTTAGTGGTTAGAGCTATAGATTATTGGTTAATTATAGGACAGTTATACAAATTAGGGATTGATGGTATTGTTTAGATATGTATGATGGATAATGAATGAAAGGATATTCTTTGGGAATTTCATCAAGGATTTATAGGAGGGCATGTTAGAGCAACAAGAACAACTCAGAAGGTTTTAAAGGCTATTCTTTGGTGGCCAATAATATTGAAGGATTATAAAGATTATGCTAGAACTCATGATTTATGCCATTGAGTATGTAAACCTTCCACGAGAGATGAAAAACCCTTGAATACAATAATGGATCTAATGTAGTAAACTTTGATAGATACAACAGATAATATATCCCTTAACATTAGAAATATCAAATACATTCCACACAATAATAGACATAAGAATGTAGAAAGAACCCTTAAGGTAGGGTAACACCATCACATACTCCTTATGGAAGGAATCACTCCACAAGCCATGCTTAATAAAAAATAATGCATCCAACATATATCCATACAATGATGTCCATGTGTATTTATACTTTCTCATGAGTAGTCCTATGGTTCTATGCCAACTACCCCTTATTGTTATCTTATTTCCTCTTAACTACCTAATGGGCCTATTTATTACCCATCAACTACCAAGTGGGCCTATTCCATGATTATGAACCATTAAATTCATTATCCCCTTGGATGGATCCATAGATATCCCACATTATGCTCCCTAGGTACATTACATCACATACCCCTTCGCATGTTTTGTCCCCAAAACATGAGAAGAAACCATATAATATGACCTACTAATCAATGTAATCAACTAGTACCATGCATGAGTATCCATCCATCCTAATGAAATGTTGACATGGGGTCCAACTATGGCCTTTCCTCCTTGATCTTGATTCATATTTCTCCTTGGGTTCCATGTATTTGATGTGCTACTCTAATATATCCATTCATTGCTTTTAGTCCTCCATATACCTCCATATTGGGTCCATTTTTGGGTCTATGTTGATTCATACAAAGTTTGTTCAAGTTCACACCCTTGCCTTGAT
This sequence comes from Picea sitchensis, assembly GCA_010110895.2. Taxonomy (NCBI): domain Eukaryota; kingdom Viridiplantae; phylum Streptophyta; class Pinopsida; order Pinales; family Pinaceae; genus Picea; species Picea sitchensis. The sequence goes on along the minus strand of SNQJ01S0006571.1, from coordinate 27,898 downwards.
GACTATTGTTTCTCTAGGTGGTGTGGGTGGTGATATACAACAACCTTACCTATGGGTTATCCTTTCTATAACTCTTCAACATGTGGTTCCTCTTAGTCATTTAGGGCCTTATCTTCTTCTTCAATTTTATGCCCTTTCTCGAGATTTTCTTCAAGTGCTTATGTAGGCTCTTCTTTTTATTCAACCTTAGACTCTTCATTTGATGTGTCATTAGGTACCACAATTAGTTCCCCTATAATGACTTCTTCAAGTGCCCCCCTTGGGCCCTTCTTTTTTAGTAAGAGGAATATCCTGCAATGCAATTTTCTTTTTCTTGTACGAAAGCTTCAAAAACTTATTTTGCACATTAATATTAATTGTACCAACTAAGTCCATTAAAGGATATCCCAAAAAAATATCCACATCATCCATATCTATACCATGAAAATTTTAATGCAACACATATTTATCCATGGTAATCCTCAAATATTTAAAAATTTGAACATTTTCACCCTCAGCCTATGTGCTTTGAATATGTTTTGTGGGAACTTGCGATATTTTAGTCAATACAACATTGATGAAATTATGCTTGCTACTAGGGTTTATATAAATAATAGCATTTGTATGTTGAATGCATCCTTGAACTTATAATAGGAAGTTGTTACATGAAAATAAACCCCTAGTTTTCTTTGTATCCTTAGTGCCATGACCCCATATGTCTAAATATATTCCTCATCTAGAATTTTGAATATTTCCATCAAGTTAAATGAGTCTTTCCATATAAGTTCTCCGTCTCTTAGATGAGTGTACATGTTTTCTTTACAACTAGTTGGATATTTTGACTTCATCCATTTTATATATTCTTCAATACTAGGACCTTCAAATCACCTTGTAAAATACATCTCCCTTGTGAAAATCAATAAATAGAACTAGGGTTTTGAAGATATAACTTAATTTCCCATGGAGTTCCTTTAAATGCAACTAGGGTTTGAGGTGGCTAATGTAAAATGATAATAACTTTTGTGATACTTATTTGATTGGTTATTATGACCACAATTATAAAATGCCACAACCACTTTGCATATACTGGCAGTAGTTTGACTAAAATATGGGCACGCACTATCACCTCGGTGGCCTTACCCCACTCTTTAAACTAAGTAGAAGGTTTCGTAGCCTAAGGGGTATCCCTAATTTTCAAATAAGCTAATATCGTTGCAAGTGTATAAATGGATTGCTAGTTTGAAATTGACTTATAAACTTTCCTCACAAATAATCATTTTGCATTCATGTAGAAAAATAAATGAGTGCTCAAGTATGCAAACTAATTGATCACATAAGTCAAATCATTTGTCAACAAACATTTATTCCTTACAAAATAGTCTAACAATTCACGATAAGAAGTAAAACATCCATAAATTATATTGAGATGAAAAGATTATAAAATCATCTTGTATGCCATATGTTCATTTGTAGAATGTCAATTTCAAGATTTGTTTTACTTTAAAAATCACAAATGCTTTAAATGAGCGAAATACCTAGTGTCCAAAATCCATGATTTGGATGGAAAAAAATCATTAGTATCCATATTTATTCATCAACAGTGAGTTGTGAGTTTGGATATTCAAATGACATAACATGAACACCAAAATGACGAATCTTCCACAAAGTATGCCAAAGAGAGTTGATTCAGTCCTTAGGCAGATTAGATTTAAAGTATATGAGTAGTGGTGCAAGGTAGAACACCAATGTAAAAGGAAAGACTCATGAACCATCCACCATATAGTCATCTCCAGAATATTGTCAATTTAAATGTTGTTACTAGGTGCCAAACTCAAAATTTAAGCAGTGTCGAGGCATTGTCACATAACCATTTAGAACTAGATTTTAAGAAAGTGCATTGTTCAGATGTAGGAAAACAATGACAAAATTCAAGTGTTGTAGCAAAATGAAGAAATGGTCATCCATTTGACCAGACACAAACCATTCACAATTCAAGGAAACATCATTATTCAGAGTTGGTTATGAGATATTAATGATAAAATTCAAATGTTGTAGAACCACAACCAACAAAATGACCAGATTTAAGCATTGTTTAGGAAAGTTTATGCCATATGTAGATGCCCAGATTTTATGTCATAATAAACACTATTACAAAATATTATTGAAATGCTTTTCAAACTATGTATAGTGACTAGATCTCACCACCTTTCTAGTTTAATTTTTAGGGATCATTTGTTATCAATGAGTTTACTAATTATGGAGATTGCATAATCCATAACGAATTAGGAATAGTTATCAATGAATATTCCATATCCCAGAGAAGCAACTATAATTTGAATTCAAACAGCTATTTAATTTAGCTCAGAATTGCATAAAGCCGGAGAAATTATTTCAGCGAGATTGCATGTTATTCTTTAAAACCCTCAAACAATGAGCAAATGCAAATGGATCATTTACTCATTCAAACATTTATCTGCAGGTATAGTTATTTTTAGCATTGGAAAAAAATTGATACCAGAGACCTCTCAACAACAAATTACCACCAAATCTTTGGTACTACCATACAAATCATTTGACTTATGCACCAGATCTTTGGTACTTCCATACAAATTACCACCATATCTTTGGTTCTACCATACAAATCATTTCACTTATGCACCATTGATTCAACATATTGAGGGGTTTAGATTAGGGTTTGTATTGAACTTTAAAATTGTATGAATCCGGAATCATAAACCATGAATATATTGCTCTCTAATGTGGCTAAATCTTTATGCTTGAAAACACTTCAAATTTTCTGAAACAATAAAACCCCCATGCACATTATCAAAACTTGAAAGAACAGTATTCGGATTTAATTCAATCTGAATTCTTTGGGATCGATTCATTACTAGGTAGAGAGATGATAAGAAATGAGAAGACACATTGCAAAAAAAATGTATTAAGACATACCAAACCATGATCCAATCCTCGAAAGTGTTACCAACAAATAAAGTTGAAGTTTAAAGATGTTTAATGAGCGATTTGTTATGAAAGATATACCACCGATTCAGTTATTTAAGAAGTCTAGACCCATATTACAGTGAAACGTTGAAGAATAATATACCAATGCTTGCTAAATCCACCTTAGAAGTAATCAATAGTATTCAAAAAAACATTTCTTAATCATATTTGAAAGCAAACCTTTAACCTTATATTTATTTGAATTATAAGTTATGAGCTAATTATGTCAGGTGACAAACCCAACAAGAAATGCTTCTAAAGCAAACAAAGACAACTAGTCGCTTGGTTGTTTGTGGAATTTAGATATCAAGTTTTGTGAAACAAACCATTAACATCTTCTCATAAATCTCTTTAGGTGACGATGGTGTATTTTTATCCCAAAGAATAACAGGATGACAAATCAATTTAATATTTAGCTAAGAATGAGAAGATTTGCAACTGAACATTCAAGTCAACCATCTAGATCATTCAAGGAATTAATAGCCTATTTAACTTGAAACAAAGGGCAATCTAGATCTAGTAATTTAAACCCCGTCAAACGCTAGATTGCTTTGAAACAAAGTAAAGAAAGCATATGGATGTAAAGAGTGAGAGAGAGAAGAAAAATAGACCAATGCCTGACTTCCAGTTGGGTTGTGGGGTCACACTAGGACTTTCTTGGGGCTTGATCCTTGTATCAAGTCTTAGGATTCCAAGCAACCAAAGGTGTACCTAGAAAATTCCCCTAGGAGGTACTTGGATGCTCCAAGATCTAGGTGGAGGGAAGTGTGTGTGACCAACTCTTCTAAGTAATAAGAAGTAGCATCTATCTTTCACTAATGTAAGAGCAAGAAATCAAATGAAGATTTGCAAACTCAATATTATAGATCTGAAAATGAATGACTAAGGACTAAGAGAAAAGTAGCTTTACCTCATGAAGCTCTTCTAACTGTAGCAATATGCTCCTCTTGTGGATCCTTGCTAGCTCCATCCACCTTCACTTGTTTCATACAAATACTCTTTCAAACATTCTACAAATTAAACCCTCAATATAGCCAAGATATCTTTAAAACACAAGTATATGAGAGATAAAATGTTTTCTCTTATTGTCCAACTACTTACAAATGAAATATATGCCCTCCTTATATAGATAAGGCACACTACTCAAACCATGGGTGGGAAACCATGTGAAAATACAATGTGCATGAGAAAAACATGATCCAATACCATTTCCCAAGTGAAAACCATGGGAGAATACCATAGGTGGTTACAAAAAATCCTCAAATGTAGGGGCACCCTCCTCAAAATGGTGGAAATGCAACTAAATTCCACACATGTGGTCCATGAGAGCATGGGAATAAGTGTGCCTCTCCAACTAACCCTGGAATCATGAAATTAAACATCTCTAATAAAAAACATGTTATCTAAGAGGGTGACATCATCCACATGTGTGGGACATCAAGCAAGAGAGATCAAGGTCCATGTGGTGTGTGTGGCCCCTCAAGCAAAGCACTCCATCAAAGAAGTGGTCAACAAGGTCATAACAACTCATAACCACATGTAACAACCTACAACCACCTCGTGAATGTCCTCAACTACCTCAACAACCTCTCATGTGTGGTCCATGAGATAGAATAAGTCACACGTGTGGGTAAAATAGTCCAACTAGGCCAGGGTTCTCTTCTAGAGTAGTCCATGTGGAAACTTTGATGATGTGGCATCCCTATCATCACCCAATGCAATCACACGTACCTAATGCAATACACAAATCCCAAGAAAAATGGCATGGATCCCAATGTTGATGGATATGTTTGTATACAGGTACAAGGATCCCAATGCAATGTCACATATCCCAATGTAATGTCACGGATCCTGGAGCATGGTACACAGATCCCAAGGCATATATGTCACTCCAAGTGCATGTAGATGTCTCCCAATGTAGGGTGCACACTTATAGTGGAGGGTCTAACCCCCTTGAAAGCCAATAGGTGGTGCATACATAGTAATTTATTCTAGCAACAACATAACATAGGTTAATTTTTTTTATTTGCTTAATTTTTAGCATAGGAGGACAACCTTAGCCTTTATACATGTGACAAATCCTAAGACATAAAGTATTTCCCAAGTCACTAAGTTAGGCATAGGTGATATGATGAATAATTTATGGGATAGAAAAGGGAAAACCTCATGAATTGACCCTCAAAGTCATGTAGGATGATGCATAGGTATTCAAACTTGCTTGACCATCTTTCATGAGCTAGGATTTAATATAGAATCCTTTAAGAGGGAGCTTTAGATTTGAGTTACCATTTCCTTAGCACTATTTCATACTACCTGTTTCTTAGCCTTTTTATTTGTTTTCTTTCTTTCATTCATTTATTTAAGTCCTTTTTTCTTTAGATATTCAGAGACAAACATGGAACTAGGGGCATTGGCCTCATAATGAAGTGGCATAGCTCAAGCTTTATCATTTTTTAAACTTTTAACCTTTTATTTTCTCTTCACCTCTAGTTTTTTTGCTTAATCGACATAGCATTTCTTAGCTTGACCTTTCTGAATGACAATTGACAAGTCAACCATGAGCGGGAATAACTTTTTTATCAATAGAATGGAAGTAAATGGGGGGGATGGAAAGTGATAAGTATGGTTAGGATGTGGAAGATGCTACCCTAACCATATCCCCAATAGTAAAACTTGACTCAAGACTTGACAACACTTTTAAAAGATAATTATGTCCCCCATGATACAACAAGTGATCCAAAAAGATATTTTAAAGACTATGGTTAAGTTTTTTAAGCATGAGTTCATTAACCATTTAGGAATTGAAGAAAGAGGAAGAATTAATGATATAACATGGAAGCCATAATAAGATACCCAGATCTGGAAATAAGCACAAAACATCAGCAAAGCATAACAACAAAGTGGTTAACGGAGTTCGGTAATATTGCCTACGTCTTCAAGCCTTTGTCTCAGTGGGTGAGGCTTTCTTATTTCTCTTCAAAGATTCAAAAGTACATCATAAAAGTGTCAAATGGATTACAAACTATTCATATTGTGTTCTTCTAGACCTCAAGAACCCAACACAACTGACGGCACTCAAAATGGTTGAACGAAGCTCCCAAAAATGGCTTGCAAAGTTCCTCTCCTCAATGGCTTCCCTGCATAAAAATGTCTTTGGCTTAAAAATTCTACAGCATTTTTCTTGTTCTGCACTTCTAAGGCTACCAAAAAACTCTGGTTTATATAGGCTTGAAGTTGGCAACAACCTCCCAACTTCCTCCCAAGATCTGGCCTCAAAAAGGGCTCCAGATCCTCCAATAATGGACAAAATATCCCAAAACAGGCTTAAAAATCATTAAAAATTATAACGTATAGTTGAAAACCCAGGAATTGACCAAATTTGGGTGCATCCCCCTGAAATTCGACCCCTGGTCTTATGGCGTTGTTCTATGTGGCCGAGGGTTGGCGCGCTCCTGGTACTTAGCCCCCTAAACTCGACCCTTGGTCGTTTGAATGGCCATATGGCCCCGGCCCTGGCTCCCACGCGCCCCCCTAAATTCGTTAGGTGGTTAGCTCTTGGTCATTAGCCCCTAGTCGGACGAGGCTGGCCCCCGCTGACAGGGGATCATCCCAAAATCTGTGCCAACGTTATTTTAAATATAATTGTCGTCGTTTCATAAACAAGTAACACGTGTATCCCAGATGGTCTGCACCCTTGCATGAAACAGTTGGCATATCCCATGAATTTAAAGGTTCGAATCCCTCGGCCTATAACAAATTTTTTTGACCTAGTCGATATAGGAAAAATCTAGGGTGCCATGTGGCACCCTCTGATTGGGCCACATGTCACCCTCAAATTGGTTTGTACCACACAGCCAACAACCCTGTCACCTGCCCAGTCACCTGCCACGTGTCACTGCCACGCCCTTCATTGTACAGTCCAGTCAACTTCCACATCAATCTGTCTTACTGCCAGCTATCATCTATACATCCATGTGTCACGATGTCATTGGGCCACCTCATTGTACGGATTGCCACGTGTCATATGTACAGTGGCACATGTAAAATCCGTACAGTGCCAACTCATCTCGAAAGTGTCGAATCTGAGTGACATATGTCACCTCTTGGTGATTCCATGTCAGCATGATGACATCATCATGAATTCATGCTGACATCACTTGTCGTACATGCTGACATCAGCGTTGATTTTGACCCAGTTGACTTTTTGCATGTTTGGGAATTAGATCAGAACGCGATAACTTTCGCATACGGTGTCTGTTTGAAGAAAAAATATATATGGTCGGAATCATCACGACGAGACGGACGCAATGGTGTTGGTTTCGTTCAATTCTGAGAAATTTGATTTTTAGGCCATCCTAGACCCATTTTGATTCCTGGATCCATTTTGGATCAACAAGGCAAATAATAAAATCATTAATGTTATGTAGCGTTAGTAGATATCAATTTTGTATTTACCACATTCATGAGTAGCTTAGAAGTTATAACACTGTGTCTAAGTATCAAAACCATACATGAGCACATAGCATAGCAAGTGAAATAAAGCAAAGTAAACCATGATCATATGTGATGAAAAATGTACCAAGTGCATCTATCATCTGAGGTGTAAGGATGGAGAGAGATTATATACCATGGTTGAGGCACTTGAGAGTAATGTAAGGTGAAATTATCATGTAACTTAAGGAGAATAAGGAGAATGTATGCATCTAAATGGCATGATCAAGAGATATCATTCAAGGTGGAACACACTGCACCAGCTAACAAGTGACTCTAGAATTGTTACCACTAAAGGGGGAACATATTCCACACAATAAAAGACATAAGGATGTAGAAAGAACCCTTAAGAAAGGGTAACACCATCAAATGTTCCTTATGGAAAGAATCATTATGCAAGCCATGCTTTCTACAAAACAATACATCCAACATATATCCATACAATGATATTCATGTTTATTTATACTTTCTCATGAGTATTACTAGGGATCTATGCCAACTACCTCTTATTATTATATTATTTCCTCTTAACTACCCAATGAGCCTATTTATTACCCATAAATTTCCAAGTGGGCCTATTCGATGATTATGACCCTTACATCCATTATACCCTTGGGTACCTCCCCAAGTACTCCTTATTATCCTCCCTATGTACATTACATCTTCATCCTTTTGAGAAATGGATTATTGATTTTGTGGGACCCATTAACCCTCCTTCTCATCATTCTGAAGTTTTATATATCATTACCACAACTAATTATCTTACCAAATGGGTAGAAACTATACCTCCACAAGATTGTTCAACTAATACTATAGCCAAATTAATTTTTGAGAATATAATCACCAACACTAAAAGGAGAACACCTTCTAGTGGAGGTTTTTGTGGAGGTTTTTAGTGTTACAAAATTTGGAATTTTTTTCAAAAAAACCTCCACTGCAACCTCCTCTATTCGTTGCGGAGATTTTAATGGATGTTCCATATAACTAAAAAATATTGGGTGAGCAGAGGTTGTAGCAGACAGTTGTGTTTGTGCTTTTATTGTCAAAGCATACTGGTGTTCCATCAAATACAACGCCTCGATGCTTACCTAAACATAAAACGCATCGGAACGACCTTACATAAAATTCCCCGAAACGTAGATAAAAGCAAAAAAACACACTGGTGCGTCGTTACATAAATTCACAGTGTAATGCACTAGTGCGCCATTACATGAAATGCCTCGGTGCGTACATAAGATGAAAAAAGTGTTGATTCACCATTACATTACTTCCATGATGCATACCTAGGATGAAAACACACTGGGGTGTTTATAGCTATTATGCCTAGGATTCCCATTTTGTTGTATGCAGCAGCGGTGCACTTGTATTTTATGTATGTCTCGGTGCTTGTATAATTTGTACATTTTGGTACCTATATTACCATGTGCATCGAAAGGTACTGAAATTTTGAATATTCGAGGTGAGATGTCCACGTCATCCTTTGTTCTGAAGCACCGGTGCTTTTATTAAATATAAAGCATTGGTGCATTTATTTTATTTAAAGCATCAGTACTATTATTATATTTAAAGAATCGGTGTGTATTTATCTCATGCCCATCGTAAAATTTTAAAACGATATATATTATCGCACGTTTTATGCACCGGTGCTTTAGTATAATCAATATGCATTGGTGCTTCAATATGCTTAATATGCACCGGTGCATATAACCCCTTAAAAATCATTGATTTCTATATTATTTAAAGCACTATTTTGTGAGTTCATAAGAATACATCGATATGTATATATTTTAATTAATTTCTTTTTACAAATATTTTTTATAATAATATTGTTTTTTATATTTATGTTATTATATTTTGATATAATTACTACATTAATGATTTATCCAATGAATTACACCTATGTTCTCTAGAACAATATAAATCATTCACATATTAATTAATCAATTATTGGTAACAATGTAAATCATTCACATATTAATTAATCAGCAACGCAACATTTGACGATGCAATAAAATAACAAACCCATTTTATTATATATGAATAAGAGACCCGTGGTCATACAAAATGGGATAGCATAAAGGTCCACAATAATCAAAATGGAACCAATATGTAATTGTTACACTTAATGGTAACATGTCCTCATGCATTTGGGACATTATGTCAACTACATTAGGCAAAGCCCTGATTTTTACAGGCCGATACTCCAAAACATACAACTTGCAGTAACATTCAATTATATTGATTTTCATTCATCACTTGAACTGTTGTCATAGATTGAGTTGTGTGCATCCCTCATTTCTTGATCAGTTGTAGGCGATATTGTACTTTGGTTATTTAAATGGATGTTTTCTTGCTCAACTTGTTTTTGACGTTCCAACTGCTCATGTTCCATCTACAAACATAGAAATAAAGTGTAATAAGTAAATCCACATTTATAGTATAATATACATGATTGTGTAAATCAAAAAGCATACCATAGCAATGAGTGATTCATAAACCATACACATGCTTTCGAAGCTTTGCCTCGTGTCGTGTAACAAAATATCTTATGGTGGCTCATCTCCATACTTTGTTTCTTGCATGTTTAATATGCCATGACAAAATGTAGTCAATATAATTAATATAAAGGTTTCTTATTGTTTCATTAATTATAAAAAAAAGGAAGTTAAACAACATAGCTACTTACAAATTGTTCAACTAAACCTTGATACTTCAACATATACTCACAACCCTCAAATAACCCAATGTTGATCAATTGTTTGTTTGGCTCTTCTTTGTATGCTAGCACCTATTAGAAGACATCCATGGACCAGTGTAAATTAATTATTTTAATATAAAGATCACAACAAATATGAAAACTTAAGTAACGTTGAAAACGTAAGTACTCACAAAAATTTGCGATCAACCCTTTTCTTCCTTGTTGTCATGTCTTATTTGTTGATTGGGTTCCATTTTGTTTTCTTTTCTACAACAAAACAATTGAAAATTTGTATTTAATATGATAAATAAATTCGATGTACATAAAAGAATAAATGAATGATCACATACCTATGATGCACGTTGTTGTTGGGATGCATCATCATGTGACACAATTATATTCATTTATTTTACCATCTCCTTGTACACTTTTTTAGACATCCCTACCAGCATGTATTGGTTTTCCCCTCGTTTTTCACTTGGAATTTTCATAATCTTCTTGAAAAACGAAAAAAGCACAATAATTTTTTTTAAATGGACATGAAAGTAACTATAGCAAAACAAAATAATTTTGTAATTATTGGAACATATTATAGAAAAACATGTTTAATAATACATTTTATATGAACTTTTTTTGTTATTGCAAGTCTCACGGGTCTCATTGACCATGGCTTTGGAAACATTTCTTGTAGTGTACGTATAACCTGATTCTTGGAGTCACTAGATTGATTTTTGTATTGTAAGTGGGAATTATGTCTATACGTTATTTCCACTATATCCCTTAAAGATCTATAAAACAATTTTCACCTCTCATTAACTTCAAGCACCACTCCAGATGAACCAATGACCAAGTTGCCATCATCATTTACATCCTTAATAATTTTTGTCCTCTTAGGACGAGATTCCATTCCCTCACTATCGATCCCTACATAACATTAAAAAAAAGTCAAATCGAGTGTTTAAAACTTGTTTGTGATTAATGTTAAGAAAATCATTTTTAGTAAAAAGTCAAAGAAAAACTTAATATTGATTACCTTTTGATCCATGTGTTTCCTCTCTTTGCAACACTTCCATAAATATTTTACGCTCTTTTGCACTCAAAGTGTAAATAGTCTTATCGATTTTCTTCAAGTTTTTTCTTGCGTGACACACATTAACCAATACACATCATTAATTTAAACTCACAAATATTTCAATTATATTAATTTTTTAATAAAAGTTAAAGAACTTGCCTCCCTCTCTTCTTGGGATGAGCTACCATTGCTCTCACTGCAATAAGATGTTTACTTTGACATTCTATCAGCCATCGTGTATAAAAAAAAGAATCAGAAATCATTAGAAATAGAAATTATGAAATTTTTATACAATCTAGTATTTCGGTCACATCATTAAATAGAATGCATTGGGGCATCAATCATATATGCGCACCAGTTCATACTATTAGCCATTGTGCACCGCTAACATGTACCCATATGATAAAAAAATCAATAATATTTATTTTTTCGACCAAACGGTGCTTTTCAAAGATATATGCACCCCGGTGAGCTTTTCTATAAAGTGAGCACCATGTTGCTACCTCTATATAGTGTGGACCAGTGTGATTTTCATGTATAGTGTGCATCGCATACCGCAGAATTTGTTTTTGAAAAAATCACTAACAACGACAGGGTTGACAGGTTTTGGGATCCATTGCAATAAGTGGTACCATTGCAACAGATACCAAACGTCCCATATGCAACTAAATAAACCCTATAAAAATATATTTCTTAAAAACATAAACCCTATAAAAATTCATTGCTTAAAAAAATAGGGGAACCAAAAAAAACAAGAAATATACAACTTTCAATACCGAAAGTAACTATGAAACCCTTTTATTTATTTTTAACATGCATTGAAAATAGGTTGAATCAAATAGGGAAAGTTTGAAATTATCAGTAGAATAAAATCAAATACCTGAAATTTCTTCTCTGAAGATTTGTATGTGCCCTACGGATCCCTTCCAAATTTGTCTCTTCAAAAAAATCAACCCACTCCAAAGTCTTTCGTGGTAAATCTCTCTTCCACAAATCCTCCTTCTAAATTCTACCAAAAAATGAAATAATGAATAGTGTTTTAATTTATAAACAAATATGTTTTGAAAAATGAAATTCCCTCTCTTTTTTCCTTGTGTTTTTCAGTTTGTATGTAAAAACACATATTAAACTATATATCTAAAAAAATTAATTGTCATCAAACCGGTGCACTACATAGATTAGTGTGCCACGGTGCGTATATATGTAAAAATGCATCAATACCAATTTTATCGACAAAATAGAAATGCAAACCTCTGCTATTAAAATTTACAAATATTTTTCTTTGTGAAGGTTCTAACGGAGGTAACGGTTAAGTGTGTTTCATATTGTAGTGCACCATTTCATTCTATATATATAAACGCACTGGTGCGTTAACTTTTAATATCAAATTCATGCACATATTGATGATGGTTTTGACTCAAATGTAGGGGAAAGAATGTTATAATATCAAATGGCCAATACTTCATATTCCAACTTGTTGGCACAGAGGCAGACCCAGGGTTCAGCTCCAAGAGTGCACCAACAAGCCCTAACTACTCACCCTTTCGGCTACACCTGTGAAGCAGATGCAGTCTCACCTGAAGCAGCTATGGGGGGGTTGTAGGACAGAAATGTCTACAACCAAGGGACATATCAAGTGGATCCAACACTAGAACAATACAACATGCATATATCACTTATCAACTTAGATATGTTCCACACATCTTATAAGATCTACCATAGTAATGCAATAGCAGTATATCAAGGCAAAATAACACGGTATCAATCACACACACAAAACATATATACGTGGTTCATCCTCTCTCTAGGGCTACGTCCACAGAACTGCGCTTTATGATATCATAAGATGAAATCATACAGTTATGATCTACGCTCTTAGCCAGTAGATCTTCTCTCTTCTTCTATCGATCTCACCCCTCCCTGTGCACCCAGTTGCAGGGTCGATCCTCGCACCTAACTGAAGACCTTACAATCCCAGAAGGATCTTCACTCGGCACTTCTCTCTCTCTCAACAGTAATCACACATATCAAACAATACAACTTGAACCTGAACTAACCCTCTTCCCTCATATAGGTTCTTATTTATACATTACAATCACTCATCGACATCCTTAGGCCGAAACCTAGGTGTCAAAACCCTAGATACAAAAACCCTAGTTGTCTAAAACCCTAGGTCAACTTGACCCGCGTTTTCATGGCTTCACCAGCATGTCTTTCCTTCCTTCTTGTCGGTGCTCCAAAGCATCTAACGGTGTATTTTTCTATTTACCGAGTCGTCCACAGTCATTCTTCCTTGTTGACTTGTCATCCTCGATCACCTCGTCCAACAGCTTGCTTTCTCGAGCTTCGCTCCGTCTTTTCTTCTCTTTTGCTCACTTCGACCCGATAACAGTCACTGTGTCTTCCGCAAAGTTCTCATTTTGCCTTTTCTCCCTTGTTCTTTGCTTCGTTTATCTAACCAAGGGCCAACACAACTCATTCCATATTGTTGAAAGTTTGTCAACTTCTCCCAGACCTTTTGAAGTAAGTCTAGATTTTATTTAAATTCATTTATCTGATTTATTTTATGTCATTTATGCATGTGCATTTGAATAATTGTTCATTGAATTTTGTAGGATCATAAAAGATCGAGTTCAGATGAGCAAGATGTTCCACCAGTGGAAAATTGTTGCAAGCTCTTATCAGGAGAAAGATATCGCAGGAATTGTTTTTATGAAAATGGGTAGTTGTTTTACCATGCCAATTGTAACATGTCATCTTCAGTAACATGTAGCCTAGGTCAACGATATTACACTTTGAATTGGATTTCTTTTATGAAACACCAATGGTATGTGGTTTTCAAAATGTAAAGGTTTGAATAAGAACCCTCGATGTGTCGCATTGTCTTAATATATTAATGATCGATTACCCAAAGTTGGTGGTCTAATACCTCCCATTGTGGTCAATAACCCAATAGGTGATATAGAACATACATGTATGAACACTTCCATATGCTCCTTTTTTGAAAATTTGGAAGCCAGACCACCTATGTTTCATCCTAAATTGGCCAACTCGTCTCCTTCAGTTGATTCAACAGAGAATTCTTATAGTGAGCCAAAGTATGATATCAATACTACAAAAAACATCACTACTAGGACATCAAAAAAGTTGTATGAGCTAAGAGAAAAAATGTCCAAGTACACACCAAAGTTTGTTCAATTGTTGGAAGGTAGTGATGACTTCCCTCTTCCTATCCATTTGCAAAGTAAATACCAAACCTGTTACAACCAAGCTTTGTATGGTGTTTGGTCATCGTCCATGCATGTGCCCGATGTTGTAACCAAATTCTCTGTTTGTGGTAATAGTTATATGATTTCCAAGTCTAAAATAGATGTTGAAAAGATTGGGTTGTTTGTCCTTTCACATGTATCCTTTGCTCCCAAACAATCAATGGCACTTATGCCATTTTGTGTTCCTCTTTATAGTCGGTTTGATTGCTTGAATATTGTCAAACACAAACATAGCATTTCCATGTATAGTGTGTGCTTGAATGGTTATGCTTATGGAAACTCTAATAGGAAAAACCTATAATATATCGACAATCATCCATGAACACATGGGAACATCATAGGGTTCATAAATAGTTGCAGGGCCTCATTATTTAGTGCAAATTATTCCTTTGAGGAACACTACAATGACAAAGAGATCTTTATGAAAAGGAAGGCATCCAGATTTTTTGTTGTGCATGCAATACGTAGTTTGTCTCCTGGTGACAAGTTGTTAATAAACTATAACTTTCATAGACCACCAACTACTCGTCAAAAATGCCTTGCATTGAATCTACCTTTAGATGTCCCCTTGGGGAATATTGATTGAGTAATTGTATTTTTGGATTTTCAATGGAACTAATGTAAATGTATAGCTTAATTTGACATGTGTTTTATAAAGTGGTTGGTTGCATGTTACAATCATTACAACATAGATGGGGACTAAGCTCCCTATAACTTCTACACATGGACTTTTGTTTATTTTATTTATTGATTTTGCTTAATATTGTTTATATTTTTAAATGTTAATATAAAATTAATTTAATTTAATATTATTTTAACATTAAAAAAGTATTTAAGTTTTTCACTAACGAAATTAAATACTTAAATTTCCTTATGAGGATATTCATAATTAGAAAAATTGATAATAACAGCTATATTTCACTTTGGGGGCAAATATCCCATTTAGATTGGTCATGTGGTGGTTTTCTAGCCTTGTTCATGGCCCATGAGCCATATAAGCTTCATTTAGAACCTAATTCCCTTGTTTTCCTTCTCCTACAATGGTCAATTCTTTGAGACCCACCGCTCATGTGAAAAACCTCCTAAGAGTGCCTAAGAGCTTCATTTAGGGTCCCAAGTCCTTTGACTTCCTACCCATACCATGATAAAGTCCCCCAAATCATCCCTTGAGCAAAAACCTCCTAATGGCACTTATCTCCCCCTTCAAAGGCCCAAAATCATATTTATAGATCTTAAATGGTGGTTCAAGGCCTTTTTCGTAGCCCATAAGACTTAAAAGGTTCACACATGGAATAAGGTCATTGTTTTCCTCATTGGATCATGGATAAGGGCTTGAGATCCATACCTGGTGCACAAAACCTCCATGATGGCACTAGTATCCGACTCAAAGACCATATATTCCATTTATAGGCCTATATGGCAGTTCAAGGTTTAATTGGGGAGTAAAAGGTTCATAGAGAAGCATTTTTAAGGGAGTAATCTCATTATTAAATGTGGCATTTAATTTAAAATGGTTGCATAACAAAGTACAACCTTCAAAAGTGTATCCTATTTGTATCTTATTTGTCAAGAGATTATTTTTGTATTCTTTTCAAAAACAAAAACAAAAACAAAAAAACATATATATAAACACAACAAAAGTGTATAACAATAAAGTTGTAGATCACTTCAAGATCTTTGCAATTATCTAAAGAGCAAAAAAAATGGATGTTGGGAAAAAATTGTGAGAAAATTTCAATTATTATTTTTCCTGTCAAAAGATTTATTTTTATATTATTTTGAAAACAAGAAAATACATATCGAGAAACATAGAAACTTGATAACATAAAAGTTGTATATCTCTTCAAGATCTTTCCAAGTATGTAAATAATGTCAAAAATGGATGTTAGGATAAAATATTATAGACAAATTACTAAATTTCTCTTGTTACATTTTAAGGGTGGAATTTTCTTATATAATTTATATATTTTTATGTTAAAAACAATGTGTTCCCATTATTAATGCATGCACACTTCTAAAGTGCATGCATGTTTATTTTTAATTCTTACTTGGAAAAATTCATAGTTGTCTGCATGGTAGTTCAAAAGGCATTGAGGCTATTTAAAAGGAACGTGTGCACATTATGAATAACATGTACATTTTCATGCAAGAGCATGTTCCCAAATTCCTAGTTGCCAATTTTTTAACCATATACTTCATGCAAGATCCCTTTTGTTTGTTCCATAAACCATTTCATGATGTTTTCATAAGTTAAAACTGACTATTGAAAGGTAACAAAACAAAGGTGTCAACATGATTGTTCAAGAAGGAACACCAACATCGTATGGCCTGGAAGATGTTCTTAGGGCTCATGATCCATGAATAGGATCCAAAACAACCCTACATGCCCTATAAAGGAAATATTTGTTCAATGAGTATAATAATAGTGATGTTATAATGTTTTTTGTTCCATAAAAGGGTATTAGGGACCCTAGACATGGCATGAGGAGGAACACCAATATAGGGCCTCAAATATGATTTAACGTCTCATGGGCCCTAAATATGGTTCTGTTGAGGGGGGTAGATTCCCTTTAACTCAACAGTATGAATCACACCCAGAGACGAGGCCTAGTTAGACTCCTCTCCATTTGGAATAGTGTGATTCTCCAGATTGATGGTCCAACAATCGTTCGATGGGCTTAAAGATTCTGTTGGTTTTATCTACTTGGTCTTTTCTATTTTTGGGAAAGGTTTTTTCAAATGATATTTTAGAAGGTGATTACAAATGGTCGACTCACAAAATTAATTATGTCAACCAATCTATCTAAAAAGAGAACATGCAAAATAAAATAGTCTTTCCTAAAGCTAACTTCTTAAAGGAATTAAAGTAACAAATAACAAATCGATTGATACATATTTTTCCTTGGAAATAATTATTTTGAAAGACTGTATAACAGTCGCCACACATGCATGAAATAAATTGGTTAAAGACTTGTCAATCATAAAGAAAAAATTATATATTCGTTGATTGTCAAAGCCAGAACCTTGAAATACATTGACATGCAAATTTAAACGAGAAGATGAGAAATCGATATAGAAAACGTTAATTTACAAGATAACTTGGTCACATAATATCTTACTAGATATCGATACAAGACAATCCAAAGTAGACAAACCCATAATGAAAACGTAGATCACGCAATTGGTTTTAAAATCAACTTCAGGCTCCAGTGGAGCTTCCCTATTAACTGTCAAAATAGTTCTTGAATACAATAAGCAATGAAATTGATTGACTGCCAAAAGGTCCTTTCTCTCAAGTGAACACGTTTATTTATACAAAAATTAATAACTCGAAGAACTTTCCACCTCAGCGGCTTAAAATAGATAAACATTATTTTGAGTCATGATGACTCAGGCAATCTGGGGGTCTTCACGCTTGCATGATTGTCCACATAGTCGACCCACTCCCTGAAGAGTCTAGGTAAATTGTCACTGAACGGTAATTTGTGTTGATCCATTGGCATACCTAGCTCGTGTTTGTTGTCGCAAAATTAGAGGGTGTATTTTTTCATTCTCTTAGTTAACTACTCCATCTGATCCACAACTTTGACTTGGATGACTATGTACCTTTGCATGTGCACTTTCTCCATGGCAGAAATCTGACCGATTTTCTCTTTGTGCTCGTCGGTCAATAGCTACAAGTTAATCGCTACCTTGTCAATCAGCGGAAATTCAAAGCAGATCCAAAAGTTTGCATTTGGATATCTATCATCGACTAATTTAGCTTATCCCATACCTGATTACAACAGTACCATTCTTCATCAACTTTGTCTTTGGGCTCATCCATAATTCTAGCCCAATGTTTACTTGTTGAGTATAATTGCGCCAATCGCTCATTCGATAACAGTTCTATATGATGGTCCTATGTGCCCTTGTCTTTATGTACTACCCAGATGAACTCAAATTTCTCCAAGGTGCTAGCTCCCTTCTCGACCCATCGATGTATATATTTATAAGTGAGCCCAAAAAGCATGCGCTCTTCCTGCAGATCCACTGCCTCCATTATCAAATCTTCTTTTACCTTAAGACATCTTTCATGTATTTCCAGAAGGTCTACCTTAAATCTTTTTACTAGCCTGGCCTCTTTGTGGTACTCTACCTGGTGCTTGAGAGAGGCTATTTCAACTATGGCTTGCACTAGTTATTTTTCTTCCACCAATGTCATATCATTAGAGGCATGAGAGATAGCTAAGCTTGTTGAGTAAAGTTGGCTTGTCTTAGCCTTCTTGGTATCTATGATAACTTCTTCTTTTGTGCTCAGCACACCACTATCTACTATGACCTTCCTTTTTATGTGAGTTCTTTCTACTATAGATCTCTAGATTTTGTCATAAGCGAAGAACTCTAAGTCAACCACATCCTCAACTGGTTGAGGGATGGGATAATATTCCTAGGACAATATATTACTCAAACTCCCAAGAGTATAAAAGTGATTTGATACTTGGTCATGAGTGAGCTCCTTAGCTGGGGAATCCCTTCCTACATTATTTTCTACCTAAGTGAGCTTCTCAGTATTAATGACTTTCCTAGGTATTTTCCTGGTTATCCCTCCCTGCATTTTCTCCTAGAACCGATGAGCTACCTGGTAAACTCTCATTAGGTTTCTCAATTTTCCCACCATCTTTTGGAATTTTCTCAGAGGTGGTGTTGATGTCCTATTTTTATTCTTATCTTGCTTTGTATCAGCTTCATTGTTCTATTTTTCTTGCTACTCACCATCCTAGCCATCTGTACCTTTTCCTTCTCCTCCTAGCGAGGACACCTGTTGGCCGTACCCACCAAGTGGGCCTTGATCTAACTCATTTTTATTTAAAGAGGTATAACCTTTTCCTTGGTGAGAAGGATCATTCTTTCCTAAGTGAAAATAATATTTCTCTTCACTCCCATATTTCTATGTTTCTACCCTCTACTCCTTTGATTGGCTTCTTGGATTTTCCTCTATATTGGGGTTTTTATTGGTAACAGGGACAACATATTCTCCCCCTTTCTCTTCTTATTTTGTCAGATCTATGATTTCACCAGGCTTCGTTACAGTAGTTGGTTTCCTTTTCTCCTCACCATTCTTTTGTTCTTGTTCTACTTGTTTTTTCTCCAATCGCTCCAATTCTTCTTTCTTCTGTCGTCTCTCTACCTATTCATGAATCCTTTTCAATTCGTCAGCCCATCCCTGCTCTTTATTTTTCTTCAATTCATGTTCTTGATGTCGGACCTACTCCTCCTAATCTTTTTTTTATTTTTTCAATAAATTCAAACTCCCTTTGCTTCTTTTCAACTTTCCTTCTTTGTTCAGCAAGTGCTTCTCGTGTTGTCTTTTCCTCCTATTTCTTTATCTACTCTTCTCTGAGCCTTCTCTCTTCCGCTTTCTCCTTTAGGATATTTTCATTTTCTACTTATAAGGCTTGTTTTTCCTTCTTTGTTATGAGGTATTCCTCTCCTCCTTTTTTCTCTTTACCAGATCCTTTGTTGGAGGAGACTCCAGCATTCACCATTTTGATTTATTCCTCTATGGATAGAGAGGCAAAGATGGTTATATTTGGGTTGGCCCTTCTCATTTTCACCTCTTTCCAATCTTGGGAATTCTTATTGAAGAACACTTCTTCCCATTTTTCATGAGCATATGACCAAGTCAAAACCACATGCTCTGCATGTTTTGGAACCGCTCCCTTGGGATCATGTTTTCTATATCTCTCTGTCGTAAACCTATACTCTATGTGTACTTGACCTTCTTGTTTAACATGCTTGGAATATTTGACCACATAGTACCCTATCTGAAAAATGTAAGGGATGAACAACTTCTTTTTATCCCTCACAAGGGTGGCATTAAAACCTTGCATGATAGTTTGATAACAAATATCTCTGATAACCAATCTATCGGTCACATACATTGGTAGTAGATGTGGTGGGCTTGTGGCTCCATAAATTTTTAAGTATGTGTATTTCTCCTCAAAGTATTGGTTCCCTATGCAATTTAGAATCTTTCTTACTTGCTTGGATAGCCTAGGGAACTCTTTCCCAAATATAAGAAAGTAGATCCTAGGAATGAAAAAAATCACAAATTTGGGAGTAAAACCTTTTATACTTGTTTTCCCAAAGCATGTTGAAGTACACATGGACCGGTGGTTTAGAGATCTATCGTATTAATGACAGCCTGGGGAATGTGTTATGTGCACATAGAACATCCAAGAGAAAAGAGACCATATGAAACTCAACAGGGTATACAGGTTTTGGGGATTGTGCTTGAATAATTTTCAGACTAAGTTGCTTAGAGATGACACCTCCCCAATTGGATTTCTTACCCCACATGGCCACATGATAATCCAAAGGTAACCAAACTTCTGAGAATTGGGAGTAATCCCTTTCATAATATAACCTACATAAGAGGATCATAACATACATGTATGGCTCTCTCAACCCGAGGATGGCATACCTACCAACAAATTGCTTGATGAATTTCCTATCTTCCTTCCACCAACTGTTCAGTAATTTATTGGTGTCATATTGTCCATAAAATGAAATCACGAAACCCTTATTAAGGGAATCATTTCGGTCCAGAATCTTGTAACATATAGGCATATCTTGAGGAATGAAGGATAATATGCATTCTCACTAATCATTCACAATTTTACAATCACAAGCTTTAGTGTGATTGATGACCCATTCCATTATTTCTATACAAGAAATGGAAGGTTCCCTGGAAGTGATTGAATGTAGCATGGACCTTTTAATTGCAAGAAAACCCTCATCAACTACCTCCCTAAGATACAAGTTTTTATGCGGAGTAGATTCGAGGCAGTCCCCATTATTAAATTTTGAGAATAGATCATCCCAAGAAGGGACTTGCACCTGTGTGGAATTCATGCTCACTACGCAAGTTTCAGTATCACAAAACAATGATACTATGTTGGAAATATTATTCGGAGGCAGCACGATAAGGGGTTTTTTATTCTTGGTCATTGGGTCCTTTTATGCTTGTGCGGGTGCAGAACTAGAACCTTCCCCAACACCACTAGACTAGGTCCTCAATTTTTGGGGTTTTCTCTGCGCAGGATATTTCATGGGATGCATCGCGTCCACAAGAAAAAAATTATGATCAATAAACATCCATTAAATATTTCTTTGCAATGTTGTTCTTTGAAGGAGAGGAGCTTACCTAACATAGCTCTTTCGATGTGTAGTTATTTTTCAATTGGGTCCCCTATATCAAAGAAAACAGATATTGTGTCTTCAATTAGTTAGCCAGAGATAAATAATCAAACACACTCGATCGATGGTGCACTTTTCATATGTAAATAATGTAGCAATCTCGAGGGGAAAATGTGTTTTAAAATCTAAATCTCGAATTAATGGGAGCGATCTTTGGACAGTAATGGAATTTAAATTCAATGGAAGTATCTATGTCGACCTTTGATGGTTGAGCTGATATGCAGACATGATCATCGATGGTTTTGTGACATTGTTCGACTTAGTGCGCAGTCGTTTGATTGAATTTAGGTGTCATAAGGTTTTAATGTGTAGTTCAACCACAGGATTGATCTGAACATAGATTCTCCTATCTGTACAAGGTGACATCATACATGTACATGCAAAGATGACGTAGAGAGACAGTGCGACATTGAGAGAGAACGTGTCAATCCATAGTTCAAGGAGTCATTCTTTAATGTATTAACGGCCCCACTCTAATCGCACAGTGACCAAAGTACGAAATTAGAAATATGGCAGCCCAGACTAAATTATCCTTATTGATCAGATGATAGATATTGTGCGTGCAAGAGTTTGTCAGGCATTGGGTGAAGGTACTAGTGTCATGGTGATCCGACGTGGAGTTGGGTCAATACATGGTGCTAGTTCATTTGTTGATCAATGATGTGATGTGTTAATGGCCACATTCGAGCATAATAAAGAAGAGAACCATCAAATCATAAAATCGACGGTTAAGATCTATTCATTCATGTGATTGGACAGTGTGTAGCACCTAGGGTAGAACGTTTATCGGTTGTCCGGTGTAATGAACGGTTTTGCTAGGTGAAACAGTTGATTTATTCATCTGACAGTAGATGAGCATATAGGGTGAATAAACCATCAGATCGGGAGATCGACGGAACTGAGGCACTCTCCTCGCCTAATCAAATGGCTACAAATGCCTCGGGAAAATAACTATCAGTCATCGAGTATAAGGGAGAGTATGCTAGTTGAAGAATGTTGCTAATATTCCCGATGGTTGATGGGCTCATCGGCATCAGGTAAATGGCTTGAGTGCCCTTCCATGAGATACATCAACAATGAGAAAACTCTATGATGACCAATGGGCGTGGTAATCAAGTTGTGACGTGGAAACCCAGACTTTTTCTACAGATGATGATGTGGCAATGCCACTTGGAAGATGACATAGTGAGAATGGATCTTTCAGTAAAGAAGTGAAGTGTACAGGTAATAATGTGGCAATGGTATGATTTCCATATGGAATATTACATGGCATTCCAAAACTTCATAGACATCTTCCTCCTTTGTTACTTATGAACATCCAGGATTAAAAGACGACTTTTATCGGATGGTGAATATTAATTAGATCTCAAATTTTCACCTTGCTCGATTGGCGGAATTATCCCATGGATTAGGCCTCCACTCGATGATCACATCGATCGATGTGGAGAAAATGTGGCATGATTATTGGCATGGGGAAAGGCCTAATTCTCGACAGAATCGTCGGTCGTCGAGTGAAAATGGTGAATTTAACAACTTTATTGAAAAATGTCTCGTGTTCGACTCGCCCAATGCCTCTTTTGGCCCGAATCAACCAATGGTCATTTTCTTCAAAGATTAGTGTGTAAAGGATTTTATTACTCGATCGATTGTCTTTTGAAGGTGTTTATGTTCATTTTGGGTTTCGTGCAGGCTTGTTTTACTTGTTCAAACGATCGAGGAAATTCATACTTAAGAAAAATAAAATTAAATTAAGGGAGCCAAACATTCTCAAAGTTGTTGGATGCAAAGGAGCTGAGGCAAAATTAGAAGTGGTACCCCAAATTTATATAAATTTTGAGGGTGTGTTGAGTGCTCAAGAAATGGAAATTCACTAGAAAAAACCAGAATCTATGATCCTTACCTTGGCCTTGTTGACATTTTCAGGAGAAAACCTCCATTCAAGATAACAATTCAAAAATCCGAAGATGTAAGTTTTCACGGTTAGACATAATGTTGAGAGTGTTTCTATATAAGAATTGTGTACTTGGTTTTGCAACGTCCAATTTTTTGAGTGGCTACTCCACCCATCATCAGGGACAACCAAAAAGTTATGGCATCTGATGTCGTGGCCCTTTAATGCTACTAAACTGAGTGATATTAGTAAGCTACAGGATGTTTGATAAAATGACATAAAACATTATATATAAAGTTGGTTGTCATATTGGAACTTATTGTTTCCTTTCCATAGCTCTGGAAATGTTTTGATTACTCCTAGGCATTTGAGATACTTACAAAATAACTTGAGTGTCTTGCTTGGTCCTTAATTTTTCAGGAACAGTGTTTGAATTGAGATTTAACTTTCTATTTACTCTTGTGGTGTAATTGGAAACATGCATTCTTTTAGAGGAGGATAAGGGGGTTCAAATCATGATGAGGTACATGATAATGATGAGAATGAATATGATTTTTCTAAGACATGATTTACCTAGATAGGAGGAGAGGGGGAAGAACCTCAAATTTTAGTAGCATAAGTACTTGTCCAATGAGAAACCTAAACCTAAAAATAGGTCTTTCCCATGATCCAAACGATGGGTTTCAAGGACATCAAAGATATGGGAAAATATTAACAAGGCCCATTTGAGCTACCAATTATTGATAAAATACCTAAGGACCTAGGGATGAGATCCACTCCAAATACCTAAGGACCTAGGGATGAGATCCACTCCAAATACCTAAGGACCTAGGGATGAGATCCACTCCAAATACCTAAGGACCTAGGGATGAGATTCTATATTTACCCCACCAACAAATAAGAAGGTTGAATGTGAGAATATGATATGGGATTTGAGTTAGAGGAATCTAGTCCTTGGTATTATCAATCCATGTCAACCCCATTAGGATAAATATGCTCAGGAAGAGAAACAAGGATCAATACCATTGGACACTAACAATACCCCTCCTCATAAAATAGGGGAATAAAGAAATCTGTAGAGGAAGAAACAAAGAGAAATGAAGAGGTGGAAGTTAAATGAAAAGAAGGAGAAGAGGAAAAATGGAAAACTATAGAGGAAGAAGAAGCGAAGATGAAGGCTACAATAGAGGAAGCATATACAAAAGCTACATAGGAAGAAAAAATGGAAATATGCAATAGAACAAGTAGATAATAAAGTAGTTGAAGTAGAAGAAATATATATATATATAAGAAGAGGAAAAAAGGTTGTAGAATAAAAAGCTAAGGAAGTTACAGAGGAAGATAAAAAGAGGAAAGCAGAGGTTGAGATGAAGGAAGAAGAAGAAAAGAGAAGGCCTAAAATAGAGCATAAGGGTGAAGAAGTAGAGGCCATGGATACTAGAGAAAGAAATGTGGATGAGAAGTAGGATGAATACAAAAAAGAAATAAAGAGGGAAGGTGGTCAAGATGGCCAAAACTCAAATGTGAAAAAGGTTAGAACTAAATACCTAGAACTAAAACATAAGGAGTAGCAGAGAATTTCCCATCAAGGAGAAACCAACCCAAAACAATAGGTACATATTCCCACTTTTTCCACTATTCTCCCTCCCTCTCTCTCAAAATCATCTAACTTGCTCTCCGTGGTTGTGCCTCGTTGTGCCTAGTGGGGTCCCTCGCACACCTGGTGTTGGTTTCTCGCAAATATATAGTCCTCTATCGTCCTATTCCTCTATCCTCTATAGGAAAAATTTGTTGATTCATCAATCAAAGAAGAAAAAAATACAAGAAGAAACATCTTATGTAGGAAAACACAAACAAAAAGAAACAAGGAAACCAATTGCTCAACCTATCCTTGAAGAACTAGAAAAATTTGAAGACAAACAACCCCAGATTCTTAGTGAAATATCTAAAGAGGAATTTGATTTGGATGAAGAAACCTTAATTAAATGTCAGAAGCATAGAGACAAGAATACGAGAGAAAAGAAAAACAATTACATGAGAGAGAATTAGAAAGAAGAAGAAATCAAGAAAGAGAAAGAAAAGCAAACACAGATAATGATGAAAGAGAATCACATAGAGGATAAGTAAGAACAAGTTTAAATTATCAAGACATCTTACTTTTGCACAAAAACCCTTCAAACCATAACCTCAAAACAATTCACTTATATCATCCCTATCTACTATACATCTTTCTTATTTTATCCCTATCCACTTTATATCATTTCATCTATCATTTACACTTCCTAAGAAGGCTTATAGTTTTTATCAAAAACTTAGCAACAAAAGGAAGTAATGAGGTGAAGCTATGTTTTAAGTCTAAAAAGAGGAGTAATAAGGTTAAGATTTGTTCTTCAAAAGAATTACACACAGTGGCAATTTCATACCTTTGAAAAAAAAATTGGTTCAAACCTAAAAAATTTCAAGAGAAGAGATTTATGAAAGACTTCCTTAAAGCATTCAATGAAATTGTTCTTAAAAGCTCCATGGAATGACTATAAGAAAGTAGCAAATATTTTGTAAATTTAAATCCATAAGGCAAAGAACACATTTGAAAATTCAAAAATTGGAGGGAAGATATATTTTTTAATCTACATATAAGGTATAAGGAAGTTCCAAAAATCATTTCAAGTACAGAGTTCATAAAAGATTGCAAAAATTACAAGTTTTTGAAATGAGTGCAAAGTACAAGACTGATTTAGAGTGCAAATGATAACAATAGAAGGATATATTAACACTCTGGAGTATGATTGCACTTACAAGGAAAAATGAGAGGAGAAATAAGTTGGAATTCCTTGGTGAAATGACAAGTTTATATTATTATGTCATCAATAAATTTTATTTGTCAACAAACATAAGTCTTAAGCTCATCAAAACCCATGTAGTTTAATATAGTCTTAGAGAAGGAGCAATAGGTTTCCTCTAACCAAGAGAATTTGTTTCTTCTACCTATCTCTTCTCTCACGCATAAGAGAAGGGTCCAACAAGCAAGATCCCCATGAATTGCGAGTTACAATAGTTCAAAAAGATAACCAAAATCTTGAATTTTTCACCCAGATTGTGTCGCGACTCCATTGCATTCAAAGCTACAGGTATGGGTTTGATTTCGAAATGATTTCGAATTTCAAATATTAAGAGTTATTTTTACGAAACCCATGATGTTCCAAAACTCGAAATTCACCAAAAAAATTAGCTACAACATGTTGTGTTAACGAGGGCATAGAATTTTTGTAGGATATGGGAAAAAATTAGGGATTTTTACAGCGCAGCTAGGGTATCAAAGTTTAGGGATAACTTGATTATATCAATGGATTTTCTCCAAAGAAAATCACTATAGGTATGCCAAACTCTGCGTTCCAAATTTAGCCATGGATTCAACATTGAAATTGGAATTTGCATGAATTAATGAAAGAAAGAATCTTTGTTTTTTTGTTAACAAATTTACAATTTTAACATAAAAATCAAAATTTCGTTCTCTTACAATAGCTTCCATAGGATAACAAAGAATTCATGAGCAAAAACAGAGCACATAGTGGACAATTGAGCAAATTTTGAATCAGATTGAAGCACATATAATGAACAGGGAAGAAATAGATTTTGTTGAGACTAGAAAAAAAGATTTAATCATGGCTAACATAATAGAACCCATATCTGTTGATGCATCTCAATTCCATGATGACACTTTAAAAATATTGCAGGAGGTGAATTTTCTTCAATTTTTACTCAAATTTGATGGGTATGATGAAAAACTTACAAAGGAATTTTCCCATATATTTGATGGTGAGAGGGCCATTGTTGGTAACCTCACCTTACACTTATCAGATCATGTGTTAGAATAGGTGACAGGATTACCACAAGAAGGGCAAAGATACTTCAAGAGAAAACAGTTTAAAGAGAAATATTGGATGTCAATTTTATGCAAGTCAAGGGTAGCAACAGTGAATTGGAAATCAGAAATTCCAAGGAGTTGGTTGGTCCATCCTTGGGATGAGGCATCTTATGTGATTCAAAAATTCATCACTTGTGAAGGAAGATATAGCATAATCTTCCTATATCATATTAGGTGTAACACCTTGTTTCCCCCAGCTTGTAAATATAACTATAAATGGCCAAGAGACTATGGAAAACTTTAAATGTGTGAATATTGATTCGATGGACCTTTGTTTGAAAGGTAAACGAATGTGAACCTAATTAATTACTAAGAAAATGGACAAGTG
>SNQJ01S0006570.1:263622-292565 GCA_010110895.2 Picea sitchensis | reverse complement strand
GTTTTGAATCATACATGTAGGCCATGGTTGTTGTGGTGAAATTGCTACAACTCCTCGATCTCTTTGATATATTGATTTTATCTTGGGTAAGGAGGGGCAATGATCCATTGAATGACTCAAGTCACATATGCCACAAATTATGAGACTATCCAAAGGAAAATCCATTGCAAGATGTTTCTTCTGGCACCGAGGAAAAACTGTTTCTTCAGGTTCCTCCCATTTCTTCTTATCCTTCAAAATATCCAATTTTGAATTTAATGAGCTAATGATATCAACTTTAAAATTTTCAATTGAATTAATGATTTCAGCTCCTATAACTCTTGTTTTTGCAGTAGATTTAAAATATTGAGAAGAAGTCTCACTAGAATTCTTACCAATCTTGAAGTTCCCTCTTGAATACCTTCTACATAACTCACAAATATGATCATATGGTAACTGAAATACATCACCTGTTCCCATCAAATTTAAGATTTCTAAATATTCATCATGGATTCCTTTGAGTAGGAGTATTTTCAAGGTCTCTTTTCCCAACTTTTTTTGTTTGGATATTTGAAGGTTGTATTGAAAGCACTCCACATATTCCTCCAAACTCTCTTCTTCTCCTTGTGTCATTCCAAAGATATCGTCATTGACCCTGCAATAATATTGGTACCTTTGCAAGAATACATATTTCATGTCTTCCCAGGTTTATATAGAATTACCACTGAGGCTCATGAATCATCGGAGGGATGTTCCTTTTAGAGTAAGGGGAAAAACATTCAACTTTTGATCATTAGTAAAATAACCATAACCTCTACAAAGTACTTTAAATTGAAATAAGAATGCATCAGGGTCTTCATTTTCTAAACCGTGAAAATTTGGTATATTGGATGGGGGTATGCTTTGCATTTGTACCACTCCTTCAGGATCTCTGATGGGGAATTCAAAGGTAACAACTTCTGTCTCCTTCTTACCTGCCATCTTCTTTTTGGATTCTTCATGTGCTATCTCAAGGCTCCTTCTTCAAATGTTCTTGTCAACTTGTGAGTAGGATGGGTGGTGCTTATATCACCACTAAGAGAAATGATAAGATTTAGGATCAAAAACTAAAAACTAAATGAAAAGAAAGAAACAATCAAGAAACCTACATGCCTTAACCCTTCACCTCGGAGTCAAGAACATGCAACAAAAAAAACAATGTCAATTGGACTTGTGCGCCCTTGATAACTTCCCCGGCAATGGCGCCAAAATGTTGGGCTCTAAATATATCCTAAAATCAACCTCTATGCATCAGCCAAAGGTAGGCATTGGCACAAGCATTTTACTTGTTGCCTACGTAGGTTCTTACCTTCTATTTTCAATACCAAACCTCCAGAAATGAAACACCTATAAAGGAACAACAATCGTAAAGGGAACGATAGCTATTCCTTTCAAATGAATAGCAACTACCCTCAAAGGAACAACAGTCGCACGAAAGGAATGACAACTGTTCCTTTCAAATGAACAAAAACTACACTCAAAGGAACAACAGTCATGTGAAAGGAACGACCGTTGTTCCTTTCAAATGAACAACAACTACACTCAAAGGAACAATAGTCACGCAAAAGGAACGACAATTGTTCCTCTCAAATGAACAAAAACTACACTCAAAGGAATAGCAGTCGCTACATTGGGATGAACTAATGTTGAATTAATTGCATTGTAGTATTTGTCCAACTATTCAATTGTCAACCCGAGGAAGTCTTTTATTTCAAAGTTACCGTGCACAATATATGCAAGCAAAAAATTCCAACTAACACTATTATCTATTTAATAAAATAAAACACATAACTTAAAATCAATCAAATCCGCTCTTACTTGAAAATAAACTCAGCTGAAATAAAACCACTACCACACTCTTACATAAATTAAAGGATTATTAACAAAATGAAGTAACAACAACATGAATTGAATCTTACTGTAAGAGCAATCTAATAAACAACACACAACTGTAAGCAGTGATTAACTAATCATAAACCAAGATAAATTAATACAATGAAAAGAAAAATACAAGTAAATGAATAAGACCAACACATACCAGATTGAGGGGGCCCTACCTCACCTAGCATGCATGGCCAAAATACTTAGAAGATTAAGAGAAAGTTGCACATAATTGCAAATCCATCAGCTCCTTTGTATTATTGAAGAAAACTCAGAAATTACATAAGTTCATCTCTTTCTTACAAATAAATTCTATATAATTTCATGAATCCCCTCTCCTGATTGAAGGTATTATTTATACAAATCAAATCCCCAAATCCCTGGGTTTCTCAAACAAATTGCTAGGTTTAGAGAACCGACTGCAACTGTAAATCTAGAAAATACCCTTTTAAAGAACCAATGATTTCTCTCAAACCGTAGCTCCAATTGGAAAACGACCCTTGATGAACTCAATTGGGCCCATTATGAACACAACCCATGTCTTGGATTTTCGAGATTAATCCTCATCGGCTCACAATATTCCACACAAATTCGTCTCTCCTTATCTGCCACATTTTTCACCGAAAACGGTTAACCACGAGTTGGAAATCACATGTGTCATTTGGAGGTTGGAACCTTGACTGCTGCAAATATTGCTACATAAAATCACTCGTCAAACCATCATCAGAAAAATCATGCATAATAGTTTTTAATTCATTAAAAATCAAGGAAGAATAATCATTATTAACCACTAAAGAATAATAAGAATAATATGTCATTTTATGAGCAGTTGTAGCAAATGTATGGAAAATGGAATGATAAATGAACAATAATAGGATGAAGAAGGGATGGAATGGATGTTTATAGATGATGAGAATATGGACAAATATGTGACCCATATGATGAGAATATGGACAAATATGGACAAATATGATGAGATGATGGGAACACATATAGAGGGATGATCTTCGGATTTCATTGATCGCATTTTCCACGGAGCTTCGTGGGTCTCGAATCTGTTCGAGGTCCTCAGTAATCTTTTGGAACACTTTATTTTGATACCCTTGATAGGTTTCAGGCTTGATACTCTGCTCATTGCGGTCCACCCGACTGTCGACTGTACCCGCCAGGTGATTGTTCATGCGCTGGAAACCTTGTTGCCTTTATATTAGTGAATTACACAGGTGACTGCAGGGGTATACCACAATACCTAGGACAAACATCGGGCCACACTTTGCAGAGTATACCTAGAGGGTGATTCCGTATTCAAGTTTCACTTGCACCGGTAAGTTGGTCTAGTGTTGGCTGGTGTAACTGTTCTTCCAACTAGCTAGTGATATGCTTGTCTTATATCATAGGGACTTTTTCTAGTGTGTGATGGTTCTTGAACATTAATAGATAGCCCTAGTGTGTCTTTGATCTTCTCACACAGTGGAGGATCAGGAGCTCCGTCAGTCGCGAAGGCTTCTTGGCCTGCCACCGGTTAATCTGGAGCCACCCCTGCCACCGCTAAGGCGAATACTAGACCAACAAGGGTATTTTGAGGTGACCGGGTCATAGGAATTTGTTTCTAACCCATCTCCGAGAAGAGAAAATTTGATTCCAGAGGAACCAACCATTTTTGACCTTGGAGTGGAATCTCTTGGTCCTTCTAACCCTCTAATCATTGATCTATCAACACCCATTGTCGTACAGGTTCACCCTTACGAGCGTTCGGTAGTGTCACAAGCAGCGATGGAAACAAATGTTGTTACTTCTTTAGGGAATTCTCATATTCCCTCTACGAATCTCACTACAGGGGATGTTCCACCTCCTAACCAACTATCATTGGTCTAAACCACTACGGTCTCAACCACCTCTACCTCGAGCAATGGTCTGATTCTGTCTATGGCAGCGACCACCGCTCCCTTCACCCAGAGTGCGACAGGCCCTCCATTCTCATATGGGATGCCTAGCTTCGATACGAACTCTGTCCTTTCCTACTCCACTCTGCAGACTTTAGGTCTGGGGGAAAGGAGCTTGAACGCTCCTCTGTAATGATCCATGGGGGGCACTTCAGCCCCCTATAATGTTTTCCCTTATGGAGGGGGTCATATACCTCCTTCATCCCCTTCTCTCAACGGTGCTCACTAGCACTCCGTCGGGCTGAACGTAAACTATAGTTCATTTGGAGAAGGTAGTCAAGGACTTCCTTCTTATAGCATGTTGGTTGGTTCAACGTCATTCTCTTTGTTCGGCATGTTTGGTAACAACGCTTTCTCTTCAACTGTCATCTTCGCCAGGGGCAACCCCGGTTATGGACAACCAAATCCTATGTAGGGTATTATTCCTACACAAGAGGCAAACTAAGGAATTCCTTCTTCACAAGGACCTTGGAATCCATGGCAGGGATCAATTCCCTCATCAGGGATGTTGACTAGGGGCAACCCCTTCCATAGTCAATGGAACCCTAGGCAAGGCTCAGGATCTATGCCCGCCGGATCAGTAGGGAATAACCCTTTCCAAAATCCTTGGAATTCAATGCAAACCCAACCCTCCACTTCCTACTACGGGAGTCATCTGATGACATATCAACAAACGCAGAACACGTACGCTGGTCATGGCCATGATTTTTACTAGAACCCTGTCCAGAAACCTAAATTTTCCTAGCAACCTGGTGCCATCCAAACTCAAGGATCCTTTTTTCCTGGTTATAATCAACAACCCAAACTTCCGTTTCTGGAAACTTTGCATTTGCCAGACTTGTCGACGTTACTAAACGACCCTATCTGTCACGATCTGCGTTGGCCTCCTATGTCGACCAAGTTTCCTTCAGACATTCCAAAGTTCGAAGCTAAGCCTAATGAATATCCATGCGATCATGTGACTACCTTCCATCTATGGTGCTCGTAAAACTCATTGAGAGATGACTCCGTACAGTTGCATTTGTTTCAATGCATTCTCATCAAGAGTGCTGCGAAATGGTACATTGAGCTCGACCTCTCGAGATACTCTTCCTTCGATGAAATGGCTATGGATTTCTTAAACCATTTTCAATTACCTGTGAGATATGACGCCGACACCGAATTGCTGGGCAATTTTGAGCAGACAAAGGTAGACCATATATCCGATCACATACGAGAATGGAGACACCAGAAGAGTTTGATAAGAGTACCAGTCTGACCAACATTCATGCTTGAGTAGTTCCTTAAGTCTTTGGTACCTCAGCTATCCAAATACGTCGCAATGTCGGGGGTCTTTTTAGAGTAAGAAGCGATAATGAGAGCTCAACAACTACAATTGATTTACTCTCAGTCTAGTTTACTTTACGAAATCTTGCTAGACGCACCTCAGTCGATACTTGACAAGACTAGACAGAGATATGGACCACATGTCGATGGTATTTTCAGTTCAATGCAAGCAAATCCTATTGATCAGCTGTGAAATCAACTACAACAATTGTCGATACAGCAGACAACGACTAGCCTGACCACTAGTTCGGATGCTCCCCCTATCCAAACATCGAATGTACACAATGTGCAATCGATAACCCCGAAGGCCACCCAACAACCTGACAGGAAGAAAAAACAACGAAAGAAGGGTAAGGGGGATAAGAAACCTACCAATAACACTGACGAGGGAAAAACAGAAAATAAGAAGTCGAAGTATTTGTGTAATATTTGCATAGAAGACCATCCGACTCACCAGTGCCCTTGGCTTGCGGAGGCCCAGAAGTTATTAGCACAGCAGCAACCTACCATGTTAACGAACCCATTTCCACATGGGAAAAATTTAGCTCAAGCCTCTTCGAGTGCGGATGGGGGAAATCAGGGACCCCTTCTTTCTGCAAGTAATCCATCGTCCATGAATGTTTATATGATGAAAGGTGATGCCTATATATCAACTAGAGCGCATGATTATGGAATTCCAAACACCACTAAGTAGGGTAAAGAAGTCGAAAACCCACCAGTTCCTCTCCAGATTGAGAATATGTTGGGTGAAACAATGACATGCATCCCAAAAGGTGCGTTCAAGAAATATTCTCACAATCCAAATGCAAGGGTCGCCCATAACTACTCTGTGGTGGAGGATTTGTCTCAAACCCCTTGTGCAATGTCTGCTTTGGAGGTCCTCCAGAGCTACCCTTCCCAGAGAAAGGCTCTATTAGTTTCCTTAGGATCTGCTCAGAATTGTAATCTATGAATGATCATGCTTGATACGATTGACTTAAAACCTCATCTCCCCTACCATGTGGTGTTTAGGATAGTAGTGGCTTATACCATGAAAACTTTTACTCGGAACATTTTTCGCACGGTGGTTGATGAGGGCACCTTGACATGCGTAATGTCATTGGCATGTTGGAAGGCCATTGGCCAACCCGTTTTGTCTCTGTCACCTACTCTTCCTACCGCTTTCGATGATCATTCGTTCCGACCACATGGAATCATCCCCTCTTTCCCAGTGTAGTTAGAGGGGAATACTGTGTGCATTAAGGTTGAAGTGGTCGATGCATCTCTTGACTACAATCTCTTGTTAGGAAGGATTTGGACCTATGTTATGCAAGCAGTGATCGCGACATTTTTTCAGGTCTTGTTGTTTCCACATGAGGGTTGGATCGTGTCCATTGATCAGTTGTCCTTCTTCCATCTTGACTCTTCACCAGGGGCATCCACGGTCTCGATGATTGATAACCTGCAGCCTGGCATCGTCAACGTAGGGGTTGGTTTGTGCCCACCTTTGATGGGTAATTTTGATTACCTGCCTCCAACCAACAATGTCAATTACATATCGGGAGTCCCCGCCCAACCTAGGGCTGAAATTTTTCAAGTCTTGTTGTTTCATATGACTTACTTTGATGATCTATGGACTATTCCTTCCCCATCAGCCACGATGGAAGGGACAAGGCACCATGGAATGGCCATGCCTTTGTCCGGGGCATAAGTTGCGTACTCTATAGTCTAGCAAACTTCTGTTGATCCTGATCTAACTCCCACATAGGAGTTAGATCCTATTCTCAAGCCTATTTGGGCTCAAGGTTCCCTTGCCAATAGTGACTCTTTAGAATTAGTCTTTCCCTCAGACAAAGTGATTATCGAGGTAATGACTAGTCCGGATAGACCCTGGGATGATCTCCATCACAGATCTTATTTTCTCCCAGAGTTAAGAAGAATTGAAGTAGGTGAATTCACTTTGACTATGACTGGAGATAGGTCTTGTCCTATCAATCCTTTGGCTACACACTCAATTTACATTGAATGAAATATGGAAACCATCACTAAAACGATACCTATTGATATCTCTAGAACCCATGGCATTGTGGAGAATGTCTTCATCGGAGCGGACTGTTCCCTCGAGGAGATTCAAATCTACATGGATTTATTTATAGAATTTCACGACGTGTTTGCCTGGTCTTACAAGGAAATGCTAGGCATAGATCCAAGAATCGTTGAACATGAAATGACGACTTATCCTGACACTAATCCAGTCTAGTAGAATCTTCATTTGGTTAATCCTAAGAAATAAGAAGCTATTAAGGATGAAGTAGAGAAACTACTCAAAGAAGGCTTTATCTACCTTGTCCAATTGACTTAATGGGTGTCAAATCCCGTTCCAATTGACAAAAAACAGGGTACGATTCACATATGTACGGACTTCTGTGACTTGAACAAGGCCTGTCCAAAGGATAATTTCCCCACACCATTTATTGACCAGATAGTCGATGAATGCACAGGTTACGAGGCCTTTTCTTTCATGGATGGTTTTTTGGGATACAAACATATACAAGTCAAACACGAAGACCAACACAAAACCACTTTCATCTGTCTGTGGGGTACATTTGCTTATTGGAAGATTCCTTTTGGTCTGAAAAATGTTGGAGCTACTTTTCAGCGGGCCATGTCTTTTTCTTTCCACGATCTCAAACGCACAGTCGAGGCTTATCTTGATGATTTAACATCACGATCTCATAGGAGAGTTGATCATCCCACACACCTCCGACTTATCTTTGAGTGATGTCGCTACTACCAGATCTGCTTGAATCCAAACAAATGTAGTTTTTGCATGACGTCAGGTCATCTGTTAGGCTTCATAGTTTCAACAACAGAGATCATGGTCGATCCTCTCAAGGTTGAGGTAATAGTTCAGTTGCCTCCCCCATGCACAATCCCTCATCTTCAGAGTTTACAGGGAAAAGAAAACTTTTTACGACATTTCATCGTGAACTGTGCCGAGATCAAAAAGGGTTTCATGCATTTACTAAAGAAGGACATTCCTTTTGATTGGGACGAAGATGCTCGATTCTCTTTCAAAGTGTTGAAATGCGCCCTCACATCTGCCCCTCTACTTCGACCACCCAATTATAATAAATATTTTTTATTGTAATTGGTTGTGGAAGAGTCGACCATCGGTATGGTCTTGGTTCAAGAGGATGATTTGCTTGAAGAATATGTGATTTATTACCTAATCCGAGGCCTGGTTGGATCGAAACTCAATTATTCTCACGTTGAAAAAACTTGCGTTGGTAGTAGTGCATGTTGTCCAACAGTTTTGTCATTATATCTTGTTTTGCAAGACCACCATCATTACCGTTGTGAATTTGTTTCAATATGTGTTGACACGATGTGTAATCGGTGGAAATATTAGTAGATGGATAGTTATCCTCCAGGAATTTGACTTAGATTTTGTTTCGGCAACATCCAAAAATTCGTTGGTCTTTGCAGAACTCATCTCGGAACTTCCAGTCAAGTCAGGTGATGATATGCCTGAAGAGTCTCCTATTAAAGGAGACATGTTTTTGATCGCGTCTTCAGACCCCTGGTATGGAGATATACTAGTATATCTCTAGACTTTGAAGTGCCCCACTTCTTCTCCTCATGATGAGCATCGTCATATACACCATCAGGCCAGGAACTATCGCATACTCGAGGACACTCTGTATCGTCGAGGTGTAGATTGCATCCTTCACCGGTGTCTCACTCATGAAGAAGCATAAATCATCCTTAACGATCGCCACACTGGAGCATGTGGATGTAATCTGTCTCAGTTGGAAACAACCCAAAATATTCTATGAGACGGTTACTTTTGGCCGACATTAATCAAAGATTGTGTTGAATCGATCAAGAAGTGCCACCCGTGTCAGATCTTCTTTCAAAAGATGAGGGCACACCCCGCTCTTTATGTTTCCCGTCATCATAGTTGGTCCCTTCACCAATTGGGGGATTGATTACACTACATGCAACCCCCCTTCAACAAGGGGGCACTGTTATATCATCATAGCAGTATGCTACTTCACGAAGTGGGTCAAGGCTATGCCAACTTTTAAATNGTTTAACCAGATAATAGAAAGGTTTGGCGTCCCGAGAGAGATTTTCATTGACCATGGAAGTCACTTTTAAAACAAAATGATGTTCGAGTTAATGTCAAATATTGGGTTGAGGCAAGAGAATTCATCACCCTACTACCCACAAGCGAATGGTTAGGTGGAAGCTGTGAATAAATCTCTTAAGACTATTCTCCAACGAATGATCAATTCGGCCAAGTCAAATTGGCATTTGATGTTGTACTCAGCATTATGGGCCTACCAAATTTCTGTTAAGACTGCAACCGATTTCTCACCTTTTCAACTCATTTATGGGTTGGAAGCAGTTTTTCCAATAGAGTGCCAGATCCCGTCTCTAAAGTTCGCAGTACAGTTACTGCCAAACACTTCACCACTTGAAGAGCGTTTATTATATCTTGAGCATCTCGATGAGCAGCGTCGAGATGAAACCTTGGATAATGAGGCTCATAAACAAAGAGTCAAGTGTCAGTATGATCAGTCTGTTCATCCTCAAATTTTCTCCAAAGGTGACCTTGTCCTGGTCTATGACCAAGATAAGGATTCCCTGGGGGCAGGCAAGTTCAAACCCATGTGGTTCGGACCTTTCATCGTGAAGGGGGTACTGAAGAAGGGTTCTTATTGTCTGGTGGAATTTGAGGTAAATGCTTTGGCAGAGCCTAGAAATGGGCTTTACCTCAAGAAGTATTACTCGTAGGTGAGTCGCTTCAGGTGACTTCTTGTACATATGTATATCTCTTGTACAATATTCTTTTAGTTTTTTGTCTTTTTGGTTTTACGTACATGTCATTTTTTTATGTCATATTTTTCACTATGGCAGATGTCAAGTGAATCAGAGGTGTTCGTTGGTTTTGCGGATGACACTAGCCAGCACACTCGAAGGATTTATTCCACAGCTTGGGTGATTTTCACACCTCAGGGCCAGTAAATATCTTCAGGAGGTATCTGTTTAGGTGACGCCACAAACAATGTTGTCGAATACAGCGCATTTCTAGAGTTTCTTCGTGACGCTTTGTCGCATGGTATCTCTCACCTTCGGTTCTACTCAGATGCTTAGCTGGTTGTGTCCTAGCTAAATAGGGTTTACCGTGTTCACAATCCTAATCTACACCGACGATTCCTTAGGATACGTCTCTTAGAACGAAGCTTTGATTACATTACGTATATCCATGTTCCTAGGAGATTGAATCAAACCACAGATACTCTAGCTAATCATGTATTAGATTGGAATTTTTCACACATGTAAGAAAAATCACACACAAACACACATGTAAATACATTTGTAAATAATTGTAATCCATAAGACATAAAACCGACATAAAAACACATATATATATCAAAAGTATCAGAGTACATGGGTGGGCGCAAGCGCCTCAAAAAGTATAGGTCCATTAAGAGTCATGGGGCTTATGCCCTCAAAAAATATACAAATGGTGCCCTCGGCACATAAGTAGTCCGGCCTAGCTAAGGGCGGGGCCTGTTGGCCCTACCGTAGTGAACAACGGTGTTTTTCAAATGCCAGAAAAGCTATACCTAGGTCCGTGGCACCCAAACTACATGAGGTTTCATCGATGGTGGTAGATCCTTGATCTCTACCATTGGGGCTGTGCGAGTGAATGCGGTAACGTTCCGCTCCACCCATCTCAAAACTCTCTCAGCCTCTCCGACTAGAGGTCCCCCTGCTATTGTTGGTCTGTTGGCCGCGGCTGGTCCTGCCTCTGGTCGAGGACACCAACTAGTCCTCACGAAGTCTATTGGATGCATTAGCCCCACATCTGCACATAACAGATACATAGTTGTCAGATACTCTAGTACACATAAAAAAATTATATATAAAAAAAGAAATAAGAATTAAATAACATAAAAAAAAAAATCATACCTAGCTCTCCTCGTTCCAATCCATGAGGTACGACCATGTAAGGATCCCTGGAGAAGTCGATCCCGGCATAGGGGTAGTCCTCTACCACCGAAATCTGTCGAGACCACCAGTCGAAACATTTGTCATCGAAGGCCTCAATGGTCCTCCCTCCCCCCTATCTCGGCAACAATTCCACCCATTTTCATAATGCTGGGAACGAGGCCAAGTGCCCTCGTACTGTCTCTCGAGGAATGAGACTGGGTACCCTCTCAAAGAAGAAAGAACATAAAATGGTCCCAAACCCGAAGTTTCTATGTTCCCGCACTCGACACTCTGTCAGTTGTATCTTCATGCATGTCAACATGGTTGTGCTCTAGTAGAAAATTTGTGCATTTAAGCATTGAAATGCACAATGCATGTGCGTCCAAGACACCTGATGTAATGTCATGGATCCAGTGATCTGCCCAATGAGTAAAACTATCAATTTCAGTGATAGGTTGGAAATCTTTTGGATCAGCACCTAAGAACCTTTGTCTATGTCTGCCTCACAGTGTAGCCCGATCAACTTGGCTATGTTATGAGGTTCCGGGGGAAAAATACGAAGGTTGGCTAGTTCCCCTCTCCTTAAGAGGCCAGTCAGAAAATAGATTTCCTCAGTCATCAGAGTCAACGATTGTCCCTCAAGCATGAATGCCTTCGCATCCGGGTGCCAGTAATCTACCAAGGTGTTCAACAGCCTGGGTTGTGCCCTCATAAATGGACACTGTAATAATTTTAACAGCCCACATTGTGCTAATATGGTGATAGTAGCAGGGTCTTATGAGACCAAAAAATCAATATCCTCGTGCTCCCTTTCTCTCCAATGAATAATGAGCTGCCAAGCTTCTATTTATAGAATGTTTTGGCCCTTTTTGTAATTTTTTGGCCCTTTTTTTCATTTTTTCGAACCTTTTTGTCTTTTTTTCTAGCTTGAAAATCATTTAGTATGGTTCATGAGTTTCTTGTGGAATGTTCCGATAAGTGTTACTTTGGGTATTGGGAAAATTTTTGGAGAGTTGGGTCATTTTAAAGGTCCTTTGGTAAAAAGTTGTTTTTCCAACTTGTTGCATCTAAGTTAGGATTCCACCTCCAGTTTCTGCATCTCGTTGTCTTTTTCTCTTTTCCATAGGATTGACCCCACTGAATTGCGACACAAAACCATCATTGTTGCTTTAGAAGTGTCGTAATTTAGTGGTAGAGCCTACCCCTTCATGGATTCCCTAGGTAGATCCTGGTTTCATTTTAGCGTCCATGTCGTCGTTAATGACTATAGGCTCGGGAGTCCTTATTAGTATTATCCTGATTATGAGTTTGAGCCTCATTTGCATGATTCATTATCACTCTTGACCTCACCCTCGGGACTCCCAAATAATGACGAGTCTTCTTTTAAGCCCTTTTCAGACCCTTTAAACATGAAAATATTGTCGAGTGATCTTGTTGCCCTTCACACTCGCCAAATAAAAATTTGAAAGCACGTCGGTCGGACAGTAGTTTACCCCTTTTTCAGTCCGGACGGTCATTTTGTACGAACAAAGGTATACTCTAGAAACTGCGGTTCACTAGAAGAGTATTCTCAAGTATAATCTTAACCCTTTTTTTGGGCTTGAGTGACTAAATTTAAGAAAAAGGAACCCCCATGGAGTCCATAGTTAAGCTCTTTTCAGACTCCCTAAAATTGAAAAGATGGCCAAGTGACCTTGTTTCTTCACACTCGTTAAATTGGTCCAAAAGAACAGGCCTTTCGGAGTCGATAGTTAAGCTCTTTTTAGACTCCTTAAATATGAAAAGATTGTCGAGTGATATTATCTTTGTCACACTCGTTAAAATGGTTTTGAACATACGTCTTTTCGGTGCTAGTTTACCCCTTTTTTGAACCGACTAGACTACCTACGAAAAAGGTACCCCAATGGAGTCTCCTTTTACGATTTTTCGGACTCTCTAAAAATGAAAAATTTCGAGCTTACCTTCTCTGGGCTCATTAAAATTACATAGAAGGACATTATCATTGTGTATTATTAATCACGTTTTCATTCTTGCGTCTTTGGCCTAATGCCGGCTCCATGTTTCTCTCAACTAAACCATCCAGAGCATGCCTTAAACGCAAGTTGTGTAGCACTTTGCCTTTACGTCTTGACACCTTGACCCCTGGAGGAATTTTCCTGAGTGTCCTTTTCCTACATATGTCTCGTTGCTCTGAGCATCAGTATGTTCCTTGCACTTGGAACTAGTATATCTGTGACACTCACCCAACCATTATTATAATTTTTGGCCTATAAAAGAAGGGGTTGGGGTCCCATTCCAAGAGGAGGCATGAGAGAAAAGAAACTCTACCCTTTTTAGTATTCCCCCTTTGCCCCAATATTTTGCAGCCACATTGTGAGTCTGAGCCAGATTTCCATTTTCCTCCATTGTGAACCCTTACCATTCCCATAGAGAGGATTGAAGAGGAGAAGGATACGTGGAAGAAGTTGGTGCATGGTGAAGAGGATCCTGAACCAGGTTCGAGGAGCAGTCGTCGATCTCATTGTAAGTAAACTTTGTGATTCTAATAAAAGGAATACTTTTTCTGTCCCGCCATATGATGTGTCCAAATCTTGATTTATGTTTTGTTGTGACATATAACCCACCAATTCATATATGAAATGCATGTTTGTAATTATTTGTTTATTTGTATATGAATGCAGGTCAGCCTTGGGATGAGACTTGTAGTCGAGGAGCAATTAAATGCAAAATAATCGACACCAGACATGGGGTTTTAGGTAGAGTTATCGGATCCTTTTAATTTGTAGTTCATGCATGAATGTGGGGTACAGTCAGGGTAGTTATAAAAAGTAGGAGACTTTTAGACGGTTAGATCTGCCTACATGTTGAACCCTAGTGTAGTACATAGGGTTTTTTTTTTGCTATTAGTAGGGTCAGAGAAATTTATGTGGATTTATTCGTATTTGTGGATCTTGCAAGTGCCCATACCTCCGTGAGAGGTGGTGCTTTCAAGGTTTCAGGATTTGCTACCCTGCCCATACAGTGATTCGAACTTATGAATTCTTGCCTGTGCATCGGTTATATAGTGTTTTATTAGTTTCTTGACTTAGGTATCTCATAGGTTACTTGCAGGGGTTATTCTGCAAGTACCCTGGGTCAGATAGGGGTCGGACAACACACATCCTTTATGGAGTATTACCTCTTTGGGGGGGTCTAACCGATAGGTTGTTAAGCCCACAAGGGCCCCTATAACTGATTTTTTTACCTCCAATCTTTAGCAGGGAGTCTCAAGTCCCTCTTGGATGAGCATACCTTATTTAGGGAGGGAGGCCACTCAGCCACTTTATCTCGTTTGCATGCATATTGGTCATTTTAATTTTGGTGTGCTCTTTGCTTACTATTTGTCCTTAAGATATATTTTTTATCTTTAGAGTATTAAGTCATCATGGAGTCAGACCAGCCATCCCGTCGATCCCGTTGCTTCTTACAGTTACCATTGGATTTTGTGTCATTTCCTTCTAAAAGGAGTAGAGTCATTACACATGGTACACACACATCCACCACTCAGACTTGCGATTCTATAAGGATGAGTACTAAACCTGGTCTTCAGAATTATGCGAGCCCTTCGAATCCCATACCCACTATAGTTAATGGCACCCCTTCGACTCCTGCAACCTCCATGGTTGTAGTATCATAAGCACCTATCATTACTATGGCCCAACCTATAGTTAATGCTCATGCTACCGCCTCAAACCCCTTTGGGTCTCTTGGCCACTCATCGGGCTACAATGTTCAATTCATCCCTATGGCTTGTAATCCATTTTCTTATGGTATTCCTAACTTCACCTCACAGTTTTTGAACTCCATCCCAACTGCTGGCCCTAATGATAGCGTTGGGCTTGGGGGAAGTACACCTGCTTACACTCCTTTTTCATTTGGTGGATCTCAAATCCCTCAAATGATTCCTAATATGGGAGGTATTCCTGATTTTAACCTTGGGTCCAATCCTCCTACTTCTGGGTGGAATAGTCAACCTGGTGGACAAGCTTCGACTCAAGTTCTTCTCTACAATCCTACTTCCTCGGCGCAGATTCTGACCTATACATTTGGCATGATGAATCCGCCTCCATCCTCTATTTTGCAACTTGGGGGAGGTTAGTTTCACACTTTGGGCAACCCCCAACCTGGATCTAATCTAGATGGGGGAAGTTTCTATAACCCTCAATAGAACATTCCAGCTGGAATGATTCCCAAACAACCTTATATGAATCAGCTCGGAGGAGGGCATTATAATGTTGGACAGGGCCATGGTGTTTACCAGAACCCTGGATGGCCTCTGAATTCACAAGTGAAATTTTCTCGGGAGGTTGGGGCCATATGTCACAACCCTGTCTCCCTTTTCTAGCCATGCTTAATATGACAGATTTGTCTAAGTTAATGAATGACCCTATGAATCACGATCCTACATGGCCCCTGGTCCCCACCAAACTTTCTTCATACATCCCAAAGTTTGAGGGTAAGAATGGAGAGGATCCTGGTGATCACGTCACTACCTTCCACCTTTGGTGCTCATGAAACTCCCTTAATGACGATTCTATGCATTTGATATTATTTCAATGCACCCTTATCGAAGTTGTTGCGAAATGGTATATTGATCTACCAAGGGGGGCATATGGGACTTTTAGTTAGTTGGTGATGGTCTTTCTTAACCACTTCCAGTTTCCCATTCATTATGATGTTCGTTTAGAATTGTTGTCTACTTTACGCTAGGATACTGCCACTCATA
The DNA here is from genome assembly GCA_010110895.2 of Picea sitchensis. Lineage (NCBI taxonomy): Eukaryota > Viridiplantae > Streptophyta > Pinopsida > Pinales > Pinaceae > Picea > Picea sitchensis. Next base: position 276,647 of record SNQJ01S0006570.1, on the reverse strand, counting down.
TCTTGGACCATATCCAGGAGTGGCGTAGATAGAAGAGGTTGATAAAGACCCTTATACCCTGAGCCTTTCTTTTAGAATGGTTTCTTAAGTCTTTGCACGCTCCTATCTTAAAGGACGTTGCTACTTATGGGGTTAACCCTAAGGAAGAAGCTATATTTAGAGCCCAGTAGTTAGATTTGATATATGCTTAGTTTGGGATGTTATACCACCTCCTCCCTGATGCACTGCGATCTACTTACGACCCTAGGAAAAAGCGTGGACCTCATGCCGATGGCATTGTAGGTTCCACCAATGTAAAGTCCGTAGATTTGGTGACAAACCAGTTGAAAGAGTTGTCTTTAAGCTAGTCTACAGGAGGAATAGCCTCGTCTGTGTCTTCCAACCCCACTCAATCATCGTATGTACACTCAGTGCAATCGTCAACCAACCAAAATGGTAGCCAACAACTAGGAGGGAATACGAAGAAAGGACGTAATAACCGTAAGGGTGGAAAAAATGGTAATAAAATAAAGGACAATAATGAGAAGACGGGTAGTAATGCTAGAGAGGGAAAATGAGAAAAACGTAAGGTAAAGTTTCCCTATAAGCTTTGCACAGATGATCACCTTACCCATTTGTGCCCCAAACTTGTAGAAGATGCGAGGCTTTTAGCTCAATTGCCTACCGTGGTGACGAATCCATTCCCACATAATCAACACATAGCCTCGATCTCCTCAAACCCCGGAAATGCATTTGGTGGAGGTCAAAACTAGAAGTGGCAAGATGGCGACCGTTTATGTATCAATATGGTCGATACGAAAATCGATGTAGCCACTTGATCTCGAGACTATAGTTATAAAAAAACTATTCCTGGTCTAGAATTTCCTCCTCCTTCGGAGAGGACTTTACAGATTGAGAAACCAGAGCCACAACCTCGTATTCTGAAAGGAGTACTCAAGCGTTCTACACATAATCCAAATTCTAGAGCCACCCATAAATACTCTATTGTTGAGGACCTGGGCCAAACCCCTTGTGCTATGTCGGCTTTGGAGGTACTCCAGACGTGTCCTTCATAGAGGAATGCCTTACTCTCTGCTCTAGGAGCTATAGAACCCAATGTCTCAAAAGTTATCAAGTTTGATGTCACAAATGTTAAGCCTCACTTTCCTTACCATGTGGCTTTCCGAATCCATGTGGAGAATTCAAAGTATACCATCAAACGTGTGGTTGTTGATGAAGGCACTGCTACATGTGTGATGTCCCTGGCATGTTGGAAAGCTCTCGGTTCTCTGAATCTTTCCAAGTTATCGAACATGTTGACTACTTTTGATGGTCATTCCTTCCGCCCTCATGGTATTCTCCCCGCCTTTCCGGTCCAGTTAGGTGGGAATACGGTAGAGGTGGAAGTATAGGTAGTTGATGCACTTCTTGATTATAACCTGTTACTAGGTCGCAATTGGACTTATGCTATGATCATCATCGTGTCGTCAGTCTTATGTATCCTTTTTTTCCTCATGAAGGGAAGATCATGATGATCGATCAGTTATCCTTTAGGTGCTCTAGTCCTAATGCATCTGTTGGATAGTCAATCCCTGTGATCGACAATTATCAGCTGACAACTGAGAATATCGGTTTCAGAATGTATTCTTCCCTTATGGGTACTTTTGAATTCTTGGCACCGAACCATCAATTTTATGCCATGTCTAGTAGGCCCATCTCAACTGGGAGGTCCATTCCTTTCTGCATGCCTTATTTTGATGATCCATGGACCCTACCTTCCCCAACTTTGTCTTGTGAAGGATAGTTACATGTTGGGATGGAAATTCCACTATCGGAATTATATATTGTGTATCAAGTTGTTCTCAACTCTTCCGTCGATCCCGATCCTATTCCCTCACAGACAGATGAGGAGGATCTCGTGTCTAGGCCTGTGTGGGCCACCTCGTTGTCTTTTTCACATGATTTCCTCCATGGGACTTTTCCTTCGGATGAAGCCATCATCGAAGCCATGAATGGTTCCAACAAACCTTAGGATGATATGCATCATCACTCTTATTTTCTCCTAGAGCTTGAAAGAATCGAGAAAGACAATTTTCGATCTACTTTGAGTGAGATAGTTGGTCACACCATAGATCCACTTGATACACATGGAATTTATGCTAAAGGAAACATGGAGAGTATTTCTTATACCATCTAGATCGACATCTCTCATACCCCTGGTAAGGTTGAAAATGTAAATATCGGTGCAGATTGTTCGCCAGAATAAATCCTGATCTACACTGAGCTCTTCAAGGAATTCCTAGACATATTTTCTTGGTCCTATGAAGAGATGCCAGGGATCGACCCTCGTATTGTCGAACATGAGATTAAAACTTATTCGGATGCTAAACCTGTTCGACAATGTCTTAGAGTTGTCAACCCTCGAAAGGCTCTTGCTATTAAGGCAGAGGTGGAGAAGCTACTTAATGTTGGCTTCATCTACCCGGTTCCTTTAACCAAATGGGTATCCAACCCCATTCCTGTAGATAAGAAGCAAGGAACCATCTGTGTATGTATGGATTTATGTGACCTGAACAAGGCATGTCCAAAAGACAACTTCCCCACACCTTTCATCGATCATATTCTCGACGAGTGTGTGGGAAGTGAAGTATTTTATTTTATGGACAGATTTTTAGGATATAATCAAATTCAAATTAAACTCGAGGATCAACACAAGACGACATTTATTTTTCCTTGGAGTACTTTTGCATACCGGAAGATACCTTTCGACTTTAAAAACGTCAGAGAAACCTTTCAACGTGCCATGAATTTTGCATTTCACGATCTTAAGCACATAGTTGAAGCTTACCTTGATGATCTTACTGCTCACTCTCACAAGAGAGAGGATCAAGTTACTTACCTTCAACTTGTTTTAGAAAGATGTCATTATTATAGAATCCAGTTGAACCCTCACAAGTGCATATTTTGCGTTAATTTTGGTCGTCTTTTAGGTTTTCTAGTTTCTGAGACTGGGATCATGGTAGATCCACTTAAGGTTGAGGCAATACTTTGGTTTCCTCCCCCGCGCACGATTAGACAGCTTCAAGGTCTACAGGGGAAAGATAACTTTCTTCATAGGTTTTTAGTGAAGTATGCTACTATCATTAAAGGTTTTATGCATCTTTTGAAGAAGGACACCCCTTTTATCTGGGATGAGCGAGCCCAGGAGTCCTTCGATGCTTTGAAGAAAGATTTGTTATCGACGCCTCTACTGAAGCCTCTTGAATACAGTAGAGATTACTTACTTTATATCGCCGCATCCAAGGATACGATTGGTATGGTTCTAGTTTAGGAGGATGATGAGCTCCATGAGCACGTCATTTACTATCTTAGCCAAACTTTACTCGGTCCTGAACTTAATTATACTCACATCAAAAAGCTAGCTTTGGATGTCGTTCATGTAGTCCAGCATTTGCGTCATTATATATTACTTTGCAAGACTACGGTGGTTATTGATGTCAATCCATTTAAATACGTCCTTACCCAACATATCATAGGGGGGAAATATAATAAATGGATTGTCATTTTATAGGATTTTGATATCGACTTTGCTTCCAAGAAATCCAAGAAATCCCTAGTCTTTGTAGAGTTGATATCCGATTTTCCACGATTAGATGAGGACGTTATCCATGTTGATTCATTCGTATATGAACACATTTTTATTGTCTCATCATCTGACCCCTAGTATGGAGACATTGTTCTCTATCTTCAGAATTTCAAGTTCCCTCTGCATCTCTCATGATATGATCGACAACGTATAAGATACCAAGCTAAGAAATATACTATCATCGGTGACACTTTGTATTTTCGAGGAATAGATGATATCTTTTTTCATTGTTTAACCCGTGGAGAAGCCAAGTCCATCCTAAACGATTTCCACAGTGGGGCTTGTGGTGGTCATCTATTCGGGCTTGCGACAACCCAAAAAAATTTGCGAGCTGGTTATTTCTGACCTACTATCTTTAAGGATTGTATCAAAACAGTTAAGAAGTATCACCCCTGCTAGGTGTTCACTCGGAAAATGTGCTCGCATCCATCCCCTCTTCACCCAGTTATTACCATCGGTCCCTTCACCAAGTGGGGGGTGGACTTTGTCGATTGCAATTGAAATTAGGCTGGGGGGCATCAACAAATTATCGTGGCCGTCGACTACTTTACTAAGTGGGCTGAGGCAATACCTATAGTTAAATTTGATGGGAATACTGCAGCCTTCTTTGTATTCAATCAGATTATCGCCTGGTTCGGTATCCCGAGTGAGATTGTCACTGACCATGGAAGTCACTTTCAGAATGATATGATGGAATAACTAGCAGCTAAACTGGGGCTTAAACATGATCATTCTTTTCCTTATTATCCCCAAGAAAATGGGCAAGTAAAGGCTGTTAACAAGTCTCTCAAGACCATTTTGCAAAAAATTGCCAGTCAGAGTAAATCTGACTGGCACATCATGCTATATCCTGCACTCTGGGCATACCGAACCTTGGTCAAGACTGCCACCGGATTTTCCCCTTTCCAGTTAGTACACAGTGTGGAGTCGATATTACCCATTGAATGCAAAATCCCTTCTCTTAAGTTCGCATTCACACTCCTACCTGACACTTCCTATCTCGAGCGACGCCTTTTATACCTAGAGAGTCTTGATGAGTAGCATCAAGATGCCTCTATGTCTATTGAGGTGAACAAACGATGTGTCAAGGTCCAGTATGATAAGTCTGTCTGTCCTTGGTTGTACACTGAGGGTGACTTGGTCATCTTGTATGATCAAGCCAAAGAACCGATGGGGGTACGCAAGTTTAAACCCATGTGGTACAGTCCTTACATCGTGCGACGTGTTCTAGAAAAAGGGGCCTATGAGTTAGAATATTATGAAGGGAATAAGTTGGTTGAGCCCAGAAATGGGATCTACTTGAAAAGATACTACGCTTGAGCCCCAATCTTGGGCGGAACTCTCTGTATACTAATGTAATTTAGTGTATATATCTCTTTTCTTTTTCGTCTTTGGGTTTCTTATTGATTTTTCACTTGGATGATAGATGTCAATGGATTCATTAGTCTATTTAGGATTCGCAAATGGAGCCAGTTGTCATACACGGAACTTGGCTTCCACCGCTTGGGTGGTTTACTCACCCAAGGGTCTATTGGTGTCTTCAAGAAGCATATGCCTAGGGCCATCCATGAATAATGTGACCGAATATAGCATCGTTATAGAACTTTTACATGATGCTATCTCACATGGAATTCGTTCATTAGAAGTTCACTTGGATTCCCAGTTAGTAGTACATCAGTTGAACGGTCATTACTGCGTGCATGATCCTACTTTACTCTGACAATTCCTACGGGTACATCTTTTAGAATGACAGTTTTATTTTATTACATATTATCATATTCCTAGGAGTTCTAATCATGTATCTGATGCTTATGATAACCATGTTTTAGATTGGCATTTGTCACATAATTAAAAGAAAAGAAAACCATCTATTCAATGTACACATTGTAAAATATAAGTAAAGATGAAGATCCCTTTTTATATATTTAAAAAAATATGGTGTTTATAGTACAAAATGGGTCTAACACCCTCATAAACATATACATCCGGTATCATAATATCCCACAACATCTACACATGTGGCGTTGGATGTGTGTCATGTTAGAAAACCACAACGTTTGGGAGATGTCGAAATATTCATACCCATGCCCTGGGTACACCAACCACCTTTCGCTACATGGCTTCAGGCAGATCCTCTACCTGAACCATGGGTATCCTGTGAGTCGGACGCGACAGGTTTCCCTACACATTTTGTAGCACCCTCTCGGCTTCGCCTCCCGCCGCTTCGTCTCCCTGGTTCCTTCGTTGATGTCGAGGGAAACCTTCTGGTCATCGCCTACCCACGTATACAACACATAAAGTCTAGTCAATACTTAAGAACTATCCAAAATAGTTTTTCCCTAATTATACAAAAATACAAAAAAATGAAATATGTAAAAATATTTTGACATACCTATGTCACCATAAGCATCCCCTGGTGGAAGTGGCATGTATGGATATCCTCTAAAGTTGATCCCCTCGTAGGGATACTCATCCATAGAGATGACATGTCACCACCACCAATAGAAAAATTCCTCATTGTAGGTTGTCGGAACCCTACCTCCTCCCTTCTACCTCATCACCTCAGTCCACCATGACATGGCTGGATTGCGAGGTCCTCTCGAGAGAATATCAACTCTAGGTCCCAAACCTAAAACCCTCTCAAAAAAGAAACTGCAAAAGATGGAGGGAAACCCAAAATTCCTTTTACCCCCCTGTTTACACTCCGTCAACTGGCTCTTCATATTGGCCAGTAGTGAGGTACATCATTGTACATTTTGGGTATCGCACACTGCATTGCATAGAAAAAGAGAGGCCTCGATGCTTGGTGCAACGAGGCCGAACCTGTGATCCTGGTCAAAACTAGGACAATGATTTTCAGATAGAGGTCGTTTATTTCCCAGATAGGGACTTGAATCCCTACCTTAGGGGTCCCAGCTACACAATGGTCATCAATATATTCTTCTATATTCATCCCACTACCTTCCCCTTGTTATTTGAGGTTCACACCCTCCCCCCGACGCGATAAACCAGTCAGAAAGTAAATGTCTACTTAAATTCTCAATGGTTTCCCATCGAGATTGAATCTTTTGCTATCAGGGTCCCAGTAACCCACCAACATCTCCAACAACCTCACCTAGGATATCATCCCTATGAGCACCCAAAAATTATACAAACCACATCGCTTTAAGGCCATTTGGGCCCCCAGATCTCGATCTATAGTGGCATCAACCTCCTCATGTTCCCTTTATCACCATTTAAGCACCATCCTGTCAAAAACAAACACCATTTTGAGTTAGAACCCTTCATTTTGGTCATTTGCGTTCCTTTATGTGGCTTCCTTTGCACACAGTCGCATGTAGGGCTCAATATATGCCACCTGTAGTTAATACAAGAGCGTATACCTCGTCATATACATGAGCTAATCGCGGACAGCCCGCGTACACCTAAATATATACTTTGCGCATTAAATAACTAAAAATTTAAAACCTAATTCAAAATTGTAATCCATTTAAATTGAATAGGAAGAGATCAAGAATTACCTGATCCAGACGGCTCGTGATTTCATTGTCGTATGCTCCCGCAATCGTCATTTGAATATTGGGTGAATTTTGGTCCAATTTGCATTAGTTGGGTAAAAAATCAAAATGGTATAGTAATTTTTTATTTTATTACTATTTATAAAACATTTTTACCCACTTTCTATAGTTTAAACCATTTTTGCACCTAATGGACTAATACAAAAGTGGATCGAGTTGGTTTTTGTAGTTTTAACCTGGTATTCTTATAGATTTTAGTACTTTGTCGACCGTTTGTCACCTTGGGCAGGTATGTTCATTACCCAACATATATGATAGGTATCCATTCCGTTATGCATTTTCGCATTATCCTATAATTGTTGCTCTTTATGCCCTAGGTATGAACCCATTTGTTATGACACAGAACCTTCCATCTGCTATAAAGTCATTTTGTTATCAAGTGGTAGAGACTTACCAAACATGGGTGCCCTAGTTAGATCCCCTACTCCACTTGGTGCCCATGCAGAGATTCTTTCCTTTGGACTGGGAGTCCCTCATTACTAATACATGACTTGATGTTGAGCCTCATTTCTCACTCATAACCATGATGCTTTATTACCCAAGGACTCCCAAACGAGTTTAATTTAAGCTCTTTTCCATCTCGTCTTTAAAAAGTGAAAATATTTCCGAGTGATTTGTCCATTTCACACTCATTAAATTGGATTTGAAATATCATGATAGTTAGGCTCTTTTCCAATTCATTACCAAAAATAGAAAAGATCGCCGAGTGAACTTGTCATTTTCACACTCGTAAATTGGATTTGAAAAGATGTCTACTTGGCACAAGTTTATCCCTTTTTCACATCGATTAGACTAAAAGACATAAAAAGGGACATTGTTTGGCACTAAGTTGTGATTGCATCTCATGCCCCTACTTGCAGTATTAACCCTATAGCCCATTGTCACTTTGTGTTATAAACCGTTTGCCTCAACAATTTTTCATCCTCAACCAAGAAGATCCTTGTTTATATCCTTCACAATTTGACACCCTATACCTAGGAGGGAACATCCCCCGAGTGTCCATATCCCACATGCACTTCCCTGCATTAAGCATAGGTACGTTCCACTATTGGAACTAGTTTTTCTTACTTGCGACACTCGTTTCCTCCTCTGTATCATAGCATTTGTTTGTTATGAAAATACAAAAAAACATGGGTGGGAAGGGAGTATTATCTTATATTGGAAATAGTTGTGTCGCCTTTGAACAGAGCACAAAGTTATTTGAGTCCATTCATCATAATTTTGGGATTAGCATAGCCTTAGGAAGTTGATCTCGTTACAGAGTCTTCTCTACCGACTGGTTACTCTTCTAGTCCCTACAAAGAACTTCATTGATGACTCATGCATCTCATGATTTTATCATTGGGTCTATGCTGCCAGAGTCCACTATATGTCTCATGCTCTTGTTCAAAGGAAGTCTATCAACCTGTTTTGGCCACTCCTCAGAAATATTGAGTTTGCATGTCGGACATACCCTCAGTTTGTCTCAGAATCACATGATACTTTAGTCCTATCATGCACCCTAACCCTACTTTCATCATTGGTAGGTAACCTTGAATCCAGTAGTCAACATTTCATCATTGGTCGTTGCCTAGGTGGTTCCCCTTATGTTCGTCGACAAGACATCTATTCACACATTGGGATTTGTGCAATTTCTTGGATGCCATTAGCCTTATTGGTGGTTTCCTCACCTTTGTCAACATTTGTCATTATTTGTTTCTATTCAGAAGGTATTTTTCATGTACCGCTTGCACTTGGCACACGTGAAAGATGCACAAGGTCATTGGTTCATGAACTTGTTCTTCATTCGATTTCCACCAAATCGTGAAGCTCCTACTTTGTACCTCGTGCTGACTGATGAGATATTCCTTAATGCTCTAATTTCAACGGGTCTCTTTCCATCAACATCAACCCATTATCTGAAAACGAGACCTAGAGTCTTATGAGTACCTTGAGGCTTGTAGTCATCAGTGGCAGGCTCTCTCAACATCGATAGTTGGGAATACATTAATGTCTCTTGATCGATGGATTCTTTAGGTGTTCAACACCGACTCCTCTATTCACACTTGTAAGAATGTAATCGGTGCCTTGATACCTACTTTCATTATCAGTAGGTTGTCTCGCGTTTGTTAATGGTATACATCAATGACTGGTAATCAAACGATGTCTCATTGTGTTCGACCTCAACTCCTTTATTCACATGATGTATACTTGCACCTTTGGCGGATAGTGTAGAAGACTTGAAGACATCACTATGTGGCCACAAATTTCCTGATTTGTTGCTTCCTTTTCATTGGACCAGTACCTATATGACTTCAGTAATCATGGAAGATCAGATTGTACTCCATGGTATAGAGATATATTCAGATTGGTTTTGATATTGTTTCTATAGGTCCTTGTTCATGACTATGACAACTATAGGCATGTAACCGCATTTGTATTTGCCTATTCATGGCCATAGACACTTGTTTGGTATATTTTTCACATGGATATGTAGTGTGTTTTTGGTAGCCATGTATGCAAAGTCAGTGAAGAACGTAATGAGCAATTGAGTTCGTCCAACTGGTTCTCTACCACTCCACTTTTGGGTTATTTATAATGTATTTCAGCCATCACAGATACTCCTCTGGCCTCACACATTAGGGGGAATCTATTAGAACAAGATTATCCTCACCCTATACAATCTTGTAGAGAGGGCCTTAATCCATTTCCCTATGCAAACTTACTTTCCCTGATTGATGAATCTAGAGACAAAAATAAATATTTTTCCACTTGTACGCACCTTGCAAGCTATACAACAAGCGTATATGCTAGCTAATCCACTATAGCCTGCATACATCAGAATTTTTGCCAGAAAATCAAAATTAAATGTTGTGTTTCAATGTCACTATAGGAGATCTCTGATCCTTGGCCTTTCATATACTAGAAATGTTTTGACTCGGCCCTTCATTTTCATTTTGAAGGCTATAAAGTAGCCAATTCTGAGCTATGGAAAAAGGGGAGAGAATTCAACTTTGAGAGAAAAGTTACTCTGGAGGAATTATTACTTCATTATTGAGTCTGCATCCCTTTGTCCTTTAAGTCTGAACACAGTGTTCAGCCCCCAAGATCTTCCCTTATTGATGGAGAACCTCTTTGTCTCCCTTATATGAGCTTGCCTTTGGTGGAGGATTGAAGTGGTCGAGGCCCAGTTGGAAGGAACTCGATTTCTTGGTTTTGAACCGTGCCGACACAGAAGTCTATAATGTTTTCACTTCTGCTGATCATTTATTAATAGAAATACTCCTTTCCCATCCAATTTATATCTTGAAAATATATGTATTATGATCCATGGTCATGTTTGTTTTTTATATTAATGGATTATGCTATCTAATGTGATAACCTTTTATATTATCACTATATGTTTTCTCTGCTTGTTTGTTGAGAACTTGTTGTAGGTATAAAGCTTTGAGTTGAAGTGCTCAATGGTGTACATCATCAAACATTTGGACAAGGTAGGCCTCTTTCTTACCTCTCTTGCACATTAGTTTATATAGCATATGTTGGAATTGAGTCGATTTCTATAGTCACACCTGTCTGTTGTGGTTCACCCTAGCCATAGAGAGATTTTCCTTGTAACAATATTTGTATTCTTCCATTACCTTATCCACTTGCTTATGTTGCATGGAGAGATCATCCACGGAGGCCATGGATGTGGCTGCAACCTTACACTCACTTTGAGAGTGAATCACAAAGCAGACAAAATTCTCAGTTTGAGAGATGACCTTCCTTCATTTCTTGGAAGAGATCAAGGAAATGGTAGTAGGTGGGACTACCTCGGGTATCCTGTACAATTTCCTGTCCAAAGTAATAATAACACTGCGATACATAGACTCATATATAGAATGATTTTTCCATAAATAAGGTTGGCCCAAAAGAACATAAAAAACTTCAAGGAGAGCGACATCACACAATACCTCATCTTTGAAGGGATTGATGTCGTAGGACAGGTGGAATTGTTTACTGATGCGAAGATCACTTCCTTGGAGGAGCCATACAATGGTGTATGGTTATGGGTATGACATTATCAGTAAGGTCAGCTACCTAACGACCTCCATTGAGATGAGGTTCTTCTTGCAACTGCTATTAACGATGAAGTGTAGTGAAGTACCCTTCACCCACATCTAAGAATGACAAAGGCGCTCGCCTTCCTCGGGCTCATCAGGTTTACCGACATATATCTTGGTGGTAGAAACATTGGCACTAGGTTCCATGTAAATAATATGTCTCCCCTTTTTTGGTTCTGACTCTAAGTCGAAACCCACATCTGATTTAGAGGCTTTCACCTCCACCACTAATGACTACTTTCAGTGGAAATCATCAATGTTATTCCATGGGATCTTATGGAAGTCACACCACTTCCCAGTGTCTTTATTCATCTTTCCATTTTCCTTCTTTGTTTGTGGCTTAGACTGGTTTTCTTACAGTTGTAAATATTTTCTCTACCCTTTGTTCTACGGGTTGGGGCTTCCCTTGCCTTGCGTCTGCTGTGAGGGGTTTCCAGACCCAAACTACTACATCCTTTGTTTAATCTTCTCCTCGATTTGAACAACATATCGATAGGTCGCTCCCAAAGACGAGATGTCCAGAAACTCCATTTTTGTTTGGATATATCGATGCAGACCATCATGGAACTTGAGCACCATATGTCACTCAGAATATTTGATACACATCCTGGTGCACAAGGTATGGAAGATATTTGTGAACTATGGAACTTTTTGGTCCCTTTCCTGCCACAATGTGGTCCATCTTGTATATAGTTCACATTAACTTCCAACAGGGTAGTATTTTTCCTTAATAGCATCCCTAAAGGACTCCCAAGTGAGTGCGACTGTAAATAATGAGGGTTACTCTATTTTATTTTTCTCAAAAAAGTCTCCCACCAATATTTGACATGGAGAACAACTTTGAGGAGTGCAAATGTAATCTTTTCTCTATTGGAAAAGTTATGGACAAAAAAATACCCTTCTAGAAAATTCAACCATTTGTCTACAACATCTGCGTTTATCTGACCTTCAAATATAGGAATATCAAAGTTCATTTGTACCTTGAAGGGGTCAGTGCCTCCACTCGAGGAAGATGCGTCACCTGTTGATAGTCATCGAATGATTTGCACAAAACTATCCATCATCTCGTTCCTCTGTTGCGCGAGGGATTCCTAGAGAAACAGTTTGAAAGGATCTCCTCTTCCTTCATCTTTCATTTCTCCCACCATGGAAGGTCTCTTAGGTGTGTGAGAGATCTTTTCCTTAAGATAAACAAGCTTGAGACCCAACTCTTTGTACCCTGACCTCGTCAAGGACATGCACTAAGAACGACAAGGAGAAGACTTCTCTAATACCATTGATCTGAATTTTATGAGTAGAAAGAAATGAATACAGATCTATATTATTAACATAGAGATACAATGAACTATAACAGAGATACAGTAAAACTTGGCTTCTATTCAATAAATAAATATGATAAAACCGTAAAATGCAGACTGAAATAAGCTTGTTAGAATGGTGGCGACGTATCTCTAAGAAGAGATGTGACAGTTGCGTTCATTCATAAGAATATGAGTACAATGAGTCTCTAAAGGAATTTTTACATCAAACATGAATGCTAAAACCCTATACATCCAAAAACCTAACCCTAGGAGATGAAGCGCCAAAAGTCATGTGGGCCTTGTTGGGGTAAGTTGGTACATCAACTTCCTAGGGTCGTAACTTTTGCATACGATTTATGTTTTAGGCATTTGATACGTTGTCATAAAGTTCTATCCAAGAAGTAAAACTTCCGTCAAGGTTCATGGAATGTTAAAA
>SNQJ01S0006570.1:223448-250085 GCA_010110895.2 Picea sitchensis | reverse complement strand
CTAGCTTGGATATTATTGTAACAGAGCGCTGCTCGATTGGAGGTTGCCCCCTCGAAGAGGCCCGTGAACATTGCTATCTTAATCAAGTGCTATTTCTGTTCAAGTGCTATTTCTGTTGCTATTTCGTATATCATTTCTGTGTATTGTGAAGATTATGCTGGATATTTTACTGTTATTCTGTTATTTCTAGCATTTTGTTCCTATTCTGCATATTTTATATATCTGGTATCTTGCACAAAATTATTTCAGCAGATTCATGGGATAGATTATGATGAGACCTTTGCTCCTGTAGAAAATATGGACTCCATTCACTTGGCTCTAGCCATTGCAGCAACCAAAGGATGGGAAGTTCACCATATGGATGTGAACAATTATTTTCTTCATGGTGACCTTTCAGAGGAGATCTAAATGGAGCAACCACACAGGTTCATTCAGAACTCATCTTTAGTATTGCTAGCGGGAAAACCCCCCATTTAACTATACCGGGGTTCAATATGTAGATAGAGCGAATAACCATCTAAAATCTAATCAATCCTCTATACTACCCAAAACATACCAAAACTAATATAAATAAAGAAAATAGAAAGGAGATCGGGTAACTATACCTCTAATCCCACGCCTGGTGATGATCTCCTCGTGCTTGGAAGTTCCACTAACTGAACGTCTCCTCCCAAGGCTGACCTGCATCCAAAGATTGAAAAACAAATAACTACAAGCATGATATTACATATATAAGTTAGGGTTATATGTTAGAATGTCAAGCATAAATCAACAAAAGTACTCAAGACACCATCATTTGGGACAGGAAAATGTAATTCTTTTAGTCATAATACAAAGATTATACCTTTACAATCTAAGTTGGCCACCATTCTACGAACTTGGTCTGGGATCCTCTTCACCATGATCCAAGTTTGTATGAACTTATTCTCTCAACCTTTTGATCTCTTCTATGAAAGGGAAAGGGTTAAATGGAGGAAGAAGGGGCTAATGAGGGAATGTTGAGGCAATACTCACAAAAAGGTAGCAATATCTTGGGCAAGGAGGGGAATTGAAATCAAGAAAGGTTTCATTGTTCTTATGCTTAGATTTAAAATGAGACCCCAAAACCTCATTTTATATAAAAAAAAAGGATGGTTATTTGGTTGGGTGACAGGGTATAGCAGATGGATTAGTTGGGAAACTTCCAATAGCCCGTAAATTTCAACGAATTCCTTGCAAATTTTTATTTTTTTCAACTTTTGCAAGTATACGCGGGTTGTAATGGTGCAACAGGCGTATGTACGTGAGATGTAGTGGTGCGGAAAGTGTATGTACATGGGTAGTAATGGTTCAGGATGCGTACATATTCTAAAAAATGGTTTTTTAAGAAGAGCTACTCATCATTGGTTTGGAAAAAAATGCAAGTAAGAGGGCCAAGGCCATGTATGCATGAATAGGGCAATTTATGGCTATAACAAGTATGCAGACTGAATAAGTCTCTCTATGGCCTCAAGAAGGCACCTATATCATGGTTTGCAAATATGGATTCTTACTTGCTTTCACATGATTTTGTTAGATGTAAATCTGATTCCAATGTTTACATGTTGAGGACTACTAACTCTTTGATTCTTTTAGTACTCTATGTTGATGATATTTTGATCTCTGGTAGCTTTTCTTCAGCCATTGATTTGGTCAAAGATATTTTGCATGACAAGTTCTCTATGAAGGAAATGGGTCCACTACACTTCTTTCTTGGTATTGAGATTAGTCAGGATGCTTCCGGTATCAAACTTTCTCAGGCTAAGTATGTTAGGGATCTTTTGGATAGATTCCACATGAAAAAATGTAATTATGCACTTACACCCTTCTTATCTGGGATTAGACTTGAGGATGGTGGGGATACACCATTAGTGCACAACACTTTGTATCGACAGTTGGTGGGGAGTCTTCGGTATCTCACCCACACCCATACAAATATCTCATATGCGGTAGGAGCAATTTCCAGATACATGGAGGCACCCCATGATCTGCACTGGAAGTCTTACAAGCGCATCCTCAGATATGTTTAGGGAACCATGAGTTATGGGATTCACTATGCAATTGGTTGTGCATTATATATCATAAGATTCACTATGATTCACTATGTATTTGGTTGTACCTAATATGGCCTAGTAGTTGGGACTCATTTTTTACTCCATAGTGATATTCATGGGGATGTTGGAGAAATTTCTATTTTTGGCACACTAGTTCAGTGGGAGTAAACTAACTAGTTCTATTTTAGACTTTATAATTTTAGAACATCACTATTATGCATGCATTCCTAAGATAGGATGTCATTTCCTATATGAGTGAATATCACTCACTGATTGAACATATCATAATATACATTGATTCTCATTCTTCATATTGTATCTCTCTTCCTTTTCTTGATTTATGATTTTAATTTCTTCCAACCCAAATTTTCACCAAGTTATCTGTTAACGCTCTGTAATTTTCCTAAGGCTACGGAGGAAATCACAGAGGTAACCTTGAAACACTTGGAGCCTTGGATCTAGCCCTCCAAGACTCAGAGAGGGATCTCTCTTTCTGAATTAACTTGGTTTGTATGGGATGGATATTAGGCTAGTTATGGAAGTATGGGTTTTGGGTTTTCAAATAGTTGCTTTGGGACAGCAAGGAGGGCCATTGGGCAAATGGGGTCTGTGCTTAAATACGTGATTCACTCTCAGATCTGGACAAAGTTCTTACACAGGGAAAGGTAGCCGAAATGTTGGATCGAATTAAGTTTTGATGGTGTCGATTTGAGGAAGAACTAGGGGAGGAAAAAGCCAGTCAAAGGAGCAGCTAAGAATTCCTAAACTGAGGTTTTTAGAGGAGAAACATAAAGATTATCACAAGATTAGATGCAGAGTATTGTGCAAATAAATTCTTCTCTATTACTATCTTCTGACAATAAGAAATCGAAAATAAGCGTAATGATAACAGGAAAACACTCTAACAGAGAAGGGAGACGCCACCAACACCTCCGCACAGGAATCCTGTAAACAACATGTCTATTATTGAAAAATCATTTAATGACTACAGAGAAAATTCTCTGGCCAAACACAGCCCATGCTCCAGCAAAGAAAAATTACACCCTTCACAGGTCGAACCAAAGGGAAACTTTACATAGGTCGAACCCTCTCCTACTTAGCCCGAACCCTCTTTTTGTCTTTTTTATGTGTATATAAACAAAAAATTGCTATCAGTCCTTGCCAAGACTCGTGTTCTACCTATGCTTTCTCAAAATAGAAAAGAAGTTACAATACAATATGACATCTGTAGGTTGTCTCCTATAACAAACAAGACAACAAATCCCAGAAAAGTCGATTTGGTAACTATTGCTTGAACATCTGGAGTTTGTTAGGATTTGCTGGTGAATAGACTCTAACAGCATCACAACAAATAAATGCAGAAACAGTCGAATGCCTGAGGTTGTTGGAGATTTGTTGCCAGCTAGAGGATCAATGCTCTAACCACTACCTGGAATATAGGAAATCTCTGCCACCTCCCTCTAACTGTTGCCTCGTATTCTGGAGATGATCGTTCTGAATCTGCCTCAAATCGTGGATCTGCTTCATTCATTCTGGCTGATCTGGTGTCTTGACTGCCAAATGCATTAGAAAGGGCTCCTCACAAATAGGGATACTCTTCCACCTCTGTCTAAACATGCTTTGCCACCTGTGTAACTGTTACCTAAATATATGGATCAAACTGTTGTAGTCGGAGCTGCCATCTAGGTGAAGATATTATGTCTATCACAAATGAATTTTCTTATAGAGTATCTTAGGATTGTTGTAAAGTCAGAAGCACTGAGCATACCTACAAACCCTCCCTTGTTGAAATCTCATAAAGGGGCCACATAAATCCCCTATTCGTACAGTGCATGGAATGCTTGTTTCAGAGGCAAACTAATATCCAGAACCACGACCTTGCCTAACTCAGGAAGCGAATCATGAGCAGTGCGTGCAGATAGAATTTCTATAATTTGGCATTGTGAAACTTCTATCTCAGCATTTGAGATCCTCTGGACCAGTGTTCTTGACCTTTGGTTTTCAAGTTCTCAATGTTTGCATCAATTTTCTCCATGTACTCCTTTAATTTCTTTACAACATCAAAACAATTACAAAATGGTATTAGCCTAACATTTTTTGATATGGTGCATTCTCCTGGAAAAACAACTCCATTGTGTTGGTTTCATTGTCGAAAGTGTAGCCAATTGATAGAGTCTTTTTTTTTTTTTTTNTTTTGGATGTGTAGAAAAACATTGTAAACCACCTTTGTATCTCCTCAAATGCCTCCATGCCCAATTTTAAATCATTGATTTCCTTTTGTGGAAGACCACTATGATAAAATTTTCCCGTTGATGTGTCTCGAACTAGAAACTCCAGTCATGATTTTCACCAACCATGCTATGAAGGAACTCTAGGATATGGAGCCATTGGTAGGCCATCAGACTGAGCCTTGAAGTATTTTCCAACAAGCTTTCCAATTACACTACTCTATTTTTAATGAATCTAACAATAGCTCACTTTAAAATCCCAGGTGCGAAAAATATGAGCTGCAGAGCCATTGTTAAATTCTGTTGTCAAAATCGAACAACTTGGTGGGATTCAAACTCTCAAGACCACTTACAAATAAAAAGAGCATTGCAAGAAAACCTCGACGCTTGGATGATATTACTTGGTAATTAATAGGTGTAGGCACTCTCTTCAATTAAACTCGGCTCTGGGCACTTAACAATAACTGGTGTTATATATTCTTGAGGACTTGGACATGCACACTGCCCTGTGTTGAATGCTTGACACGAGACAAGAATCCTTTACTTGACAACATGAATTTCCATATCTTGGCCTGCACTTGAGAGTTCATTACCTTAGGCCCCCAATCACGAGCAATCCCAAAACACAATTTCCAAATCTTTTGTTGTTTCTTTTCACAGCAGACCTCTTCTACGCTTGTAATCATTCACAGTTAAGGTTAGGATATGCCTCCTTCCATCATTAGTAGGAAATTGCACACCACATGCTTCCTCAATCTTTTTCTTTCTAGCCATAAATGCTAAAGGGGCCCCTTGAGCACCCCCATACTTCTGAAATTCAACAAGTGATATAGGAAGTTCAAAATCATGCAGAGAAAACACCTTTGCATCTTCAGATACAGGAGCCTCGGTGTCCACAAGCTTTCCTTCATCCTCGGCAGTTTCCAATGCTGTAGCAGTTGCAGCTTCCTCTGCCTTGGTTGCATCTGCCTTTGAATACTCATGCCTGCTCTCTACTTCATGGTCTTCTGAGAAAATTTGAAGGCTGACATTTGGTGCAATGTCATTTTCTTTAGAAATAGGCATTGACATTCCTGGATCAAAGACTACACCTCGCGGGACTGTATCAGTGTATCCCACTCTAACCATCAGCAAGTAGTCAGCATCAAATGAACCATCCAACACACCATGAACTGATTGGCCTACAAAAGTATTGTCAGGAAACGAAGGCATTGATGAATCTATTTTCTTGCGTCTTGGTTTCTTTTTCCCATCCAACCGTTGTGGTACATGAGCCTTCTCTCCTAGATATAAAAGGTGTTGTTTACGAGGGCACCATGAGATTTTTGAAACAACAATGACTTGATCTATGCAAGGATCACAAATATCCTTGACTGTCTGCACATGGGGACTTAGCGATTCCTGAGCTTTAACCAGATGTGGCTTGATGGTATCCCTTGACACCTCATAACCCTTTACGCATGTGTGCTTCCCTGCAGTTGACACCTTGAATATGGTTCAAACACCTGGCATAGGGTTTAGAAGCTGCGTTTTATATATTTTTGGATTTTGTGTGCAATATCCCACATTCACGTGGTAAACTGAGCTTTGGGCGTTTATATGAGCCAACCATCATATGGTCTTTCGATGAAGTGAGCCCGAGGCTGTGCTTTGGAGTTTGGCATTGGCACTGGCGCTAGCTTGTGTGTTTGTTGTTGGTGCATGAAATGATGCTTACCCTTGGTGTTGAGTATTTGGATGTTGTCCCTAGGCTGATATAATTTTATTTAGAAATATATATATATATATTTGTTTAAATCAAAATTTACATTTTGAAAAACCAAAACACAACACTCTGTATAAAGGCCGAGGGGCCAATTATGGTTCAATTCACCAAATTTTGGCTAATAAACCAAATTTGTATTTTCCCACAAGAATTAAATTTTTCCCTTTCAAACCAATTCACAATTTTTTGCTAAAAATGCACCGAAACTCGCTTTGAAGCTCGCGCGTAGGGACTCATCTTATGTTTGGTCAGTGTCTAGCGCTTTCTGCCACCTTCACTATGCATCGTGAGCAAAAGAATAATGCCTGAAATAGATAGAGTCAGAATACTGATTCCCCTATTATATAGGGTTCTAACATTATCAATATAATAGCTGCGGATATCCCAAAATCTTATGTGATGTTGCTAAGACGAGACTGGTCAGAAAAATTGCATCGATGTTTCAGTATCGACTAGGCTCACTGGTTATGGTTACCATTAAAGGGGCTTTATAACATTATCAGAATTGACAGAGAGAAATATTTCAAACACATTTTCACCTATTTAGAAGCCCCAAATGAACCTTCCTCAAATGAGTTTCCAATTTTAGGAAACTACTCCTGTGGAGTCAGATTTTGGGAATTTTTCACCTTGCATATTTGAGATTTTGTTTTCACAAAAGTCAAAATTTCTACTGCAAGAAAACTCAATGACAAATGAAGAGTCCACCAACCCTGACCAGTACTTCTTGTTTAATATACAAGAAAACAAAACTAAAACTCTAAGCATAGACATCGACAAAAGGGTTCCTAACTTTCTCTCTAAGATTTGGAATCTTTTTTTGTATGGGTCCAAGTCAGAAGAAGGAGTTGGTGTCAAATGCATTTCTATTGAACTATCTCATAGACTATTGGAAAGTTAGTTGTCATTGATGTCAACTATATAATAAATCTAGAAGCATTGATTTCAACCATAGAAGAATATCATTTACTTATAGGTATCAAAGTTTCTTTTTGGGTCATTGTTTTACATGTAATAACTTTGGACATAAAGCTATGGATTGCATATTATATGGAAGAAGTGTTCAAGAAAGAGATGATTGTGTGAAACCCCACAATATTGAATGTTACAAATTCCATAATTATGGACACACAACTCAGAACTGTAGAAGTGTGATGGAGCCTTCCATGAAGGAAAACATTGATGCCATATACAAGAAGGTTTGGATAAGAAAATAAAACAAGAAGAGTAGGTGAATGAAGAACATGTTCCAGAGATCATACTCACGTGATTTATAGAGTTACATGATGAATCTACAAGTAAAGAGGAATATGTTACAATTCATGAATATGATGAATCTATAGGCAAAGAGGAAGATGTTAGAAATCGGGAAAATGATGAATTTGTAGATGAAGAGGAAGATGACTCTGGTGCAGGGAAGTTTGAATTATGATTATGAGCCATTCGGATTGGAGACTCCCAATAAATATGAATATTGAAGAGGGGGAGTATAAGCAACATATCTACAGATCAAAGAACTATATTTTGATCAGTCTGAAGTGTTTGCAGATTTTGGGAAGGAAGTTTCAAAGTGGTTTAATGACAAAGATGCATATTGACTTGGGACATATTTGATTCAGTTTGATGAGAAGGAATATGTTGTAATAAGGGAATCAGTTGGCTCAACATTCTGTGTATTTGAGTAGCAGGTTCATGGATAGTTTTATGACATATGGACAGAGATGGATTCGTGAGATATTTGGTAGGTCTAGACTGATATATGATAGTAGATGAAATCATATTGATAAGTGGAATCAGTTAGTCACAGGAAGGAAAGAAGTGGAAGGAACAACAGAACAGGGGAAGAGAAATCGTCAACAGAAGCCATACCATCAAAGAAAAATTGTTGAAAAGTATGGTCCTTGATGTCTAAACAGTGAACATGACAAGCTATGAATATATGAAGTCAAGTAACTTTGAATGATTTTCATATATGTTAGTGAATTACAAGAGGAAGAACCAATGGAAAAGAAGCACGGGAAGAGAGGAAAGGAATCAATTACAAGAAGCCCCACATTGATCTACATGGAGTCTTGTAGAGAAGTCAAGGGGAGAGAAATTGTTAAGGAAAGAGATCGAGAAAGAAAGATCAAAAGTGTGAAGATAGGGGGAGGCATACCGATAGGGTTATTTACCATTTTTCCCATGATTTTAAAAGGGGAGAATGAGAAAGATCAAAAGCATGAAGACAGGGGGAGCAGCCGCAAGGGGAGATACCCTTTTCCATTGATATCAAAGGGGGAGAGAAACATCAGAAGATATAGATGAGGAGCGATGGTCATAGGTGGAGAATCAATATTGAATTATGAGTGTTTCCATCAATTCCAAAAGAGGATATCGTTGGAAAGTTAGCTTTCATTGATGTCAACTCTAGAATAAGTCTATAAGAATTGATGTCAACCATAGAAGAATCAATTTAACCCCAGAATAAGCCTCTAGAAGTGATGGGTTTGTTTGAAGGAATAATTGATGGGTGTATTTGGATAAGTCTCTAAAGTGGTTACCAAATGGCATACCTTTGAGCATGGCCCTCAAGGGAAGATGCTTTGAATAACTCTACAAGAAAGCTAGAGGTGTGGTCATGAATATTGAATTTGTTTGAATAAAAAGAGGATGAAGGAAAGTGCAAATGTATGTAACACCTTCATATATGGATAGTCCTCATCATACCATTTCCAATGGTAGGTGGTATGCCACGTGGTTCCTCACTATTAAGGAGATATTCCTTCATGAACTTGAAAGCCCCAAAGAATGGTTAAGAAGCCCCTAAACAATTTCAACAAAATTAAAGGGTAAATTTGTTGTAATAAGAAAGTACAGGCCTACCCTAAAATTAAGGAAAGAAGTTACTTTGAAAAATTATAAATACACCTCATTGAGTCTCTTGTAAGTACAACACAAACAATTTTATTGAATATCTTCTATGTGAACAAGTGATCTATTGGTGAATCTGAGGAAGTGAAGAAGTGCAGGGGAGAAAGTTTAGGATTGCAGGTGTGCAGGGGGTTTTCTGAGAAAACCCTAATTTATCTAACCCCCACAGGTCAGTATACTGGTGTCTAGTGAGGCACCCCTATGGGTTGTACGGTGCTCGTCACACAAGGCCTCGTGAGATAACTAGCCTCTATCCAGCGAGGCTAAGAGAAATTTGAGAGGGATTCTTGTACTAGGTTGTTCAGGCTAAGGAAGGTATGGAGGTCTGTAACACGGTGCACTAGGTATGCTACAGGTTTGAAGGTATGTCTATATGCACATTTTGAGGGTTATGGTACATTCTTAAGGAATGTCTTGGTGATGTTGGTACATATTGAGATACATATTGATGATGTCATGGTACATTGTTAGAGGAATATCTTGGTTATCTTGGTATCTTGTTTGGTATATGTCATGGTGACGTTGAGACATGATTAAGGCATGTTTTGGGATATGTATGAGGCACATCTTTTGGTATTTGATTCAGACATGGTATATGGTTGAGACATAACTTATGGTACATTGTGTATGGCATGATTAAGACATATCATGAGTGATATGGTATATGGTTGAGGCACATCTCATGGTACAGGTTTTGGTACATGGTTGATGCATGATATGGTACAAGTTTTGGTATATGGTTGATGCATATCATTTATGCTTTGGTACATAGTTGAGACACATATCTTGATACTTTTTTAGGTAGTTCTCGGTGATCTTGGTACATATTTGGCACATGACTAAAGGAATGTTTTGGTGATGTTGGGTATTTGTTTGAGGGTTTTTCTTGGTATATGATTTATGTGAGTGGATAATTTTTTGTATATGTTGAGTATCAGTGACAGTGACAATGACAAGTTGATCAGTGACAGTGGCAGTGAGAGTATCAGTGGTAGTGATAGGTTGATTCTACACTTATATTTTAGGGTGGTAGGATGGGAAAAGGAAAAGGGGTTGTAGCCTCCTTCTGGTTGGTGCCAGAGAATAAAGGGAGTTGGAGATTCTTTCAGGTTGGAGCCCATAAATTAGGGGCTCATAGCCTCCTTCCGATTGGAGCCATAGAACACAGGGATTTGGAGCTTCCTTAAGGTTGAAGCCTGTAAATCAGGGGGTTGGAGCCTCCTTCCAGTTGTAGCTGGATAATTTAGGGAGTTGTAACTTCCTTTAGGTTGGAGCCTGTAAATAGGGGGTTGGAGCCTGTAAATAGGGGGTTGGAGCCTCCTTCTAGTTGATGCTAGAGAATTTGGAAGTTGGTGCTTCCTATGAATGGAATATTTGATATATAAGAAAGAATTTTGTGGTTTTCTCCCATTTGGGTTTCGACGTAAAATATTGGTGTACTATGTATGATGTGATGCATTTTTATGATTATATGCTTATGATGTGGTAAATGAAATCATATATGAATGGTATCATTGATAAGTTAATGTTCTAATTAAAAGAGGTATAAATAGTGCAATATTGATTCACCCCCCTCTCAATATTACAACATGGATGTAGCTTCTTATCTTGTAGGCTATATTTTGAATGTACCAATAATACTAGAGAATATGAGGCTTTGGTCCAAGGACTCAAAAAATACATTGACCTGAATATCAAGGAACTAGTTGTCTTCGAAGACTCAAAGATCATTTTCAGATAGGTCAAAAATACCATACTTTGAAATTCACCTCATTAAGTAAATTACCAACAAGAGGTACATATACTAATAGAGAGTTTTTAAGCATTTAACATCAATACCATTCCTCGATCCAAGAATGTGTGTATTGATTATCTTGCTAAAGTAGCATCAAGGTTGTCTCCTCTTGAAGACTATGAGGCCTCTAGGTTAACCATATAGATATTGTACAAGCCATCGATCCCTAACAACATCACTAATTGGATATTATTTGAGGGAAATGAGCATATCATAGCCTTCTTAACTAATCAAGAAAATTTGAAGGACCTAGCTATTGATCATGAAGTGTTCCAAGGAATTCTTGTTGAATGAGAAGATAGTGAGCATGATGCTGACAAGGAAAACAATACTATAAAGCCTAAACTTCACACAATTCCTAAGGGAGTAGTAAAACTGGAAAATATTTCGATCGACAAGACAAATTCAAGAACCAAAAAAATGTAAAAACTAGAAGTTCATGTCCTTCTTACCAAGTCATATATCTAGGGATTGTTGAAAATCCTAAGAATGTTAACCTTGGAAAATCAATATATCCTGAAGAAAAAAAATCACGCCTTAATTTTTTTAAAGAATATCAAGATGTATTTGCATGATCTTATCAATATTTGAAAACATTGATACAAAGATCATCCAACATACCATTCCTCTTAAGGAGGATGTTAAACCTTTTTAGTAGAAA
Organism: Picea sitchensis; assembly: GCA_010110895.2. Lineage (NCBI taxonomy): Eukaryota > Viridiplantae > Streptophyta > Pinopsida > Pinales > Pinaceae > Picea > Picea sitchensis. Next base: position 238,651 of record SNQJ01S0006570.1, on the reverse strand, counting down.
CTACAAAATTTTCACCCATCTCTCGAGCCTTTAATGTAGAAAGAACTAAACACGTTATTGGATTCTAAGACTATATTCAAAGTCATACATTCTTCTCGGGTATCTAATATAATATCGATAAAGAAGAAGTTGGGATAAATTCGCTTATTTGTGGATTTTAGGAATTTAAACAAAGATTCAAAAAAGGATAATTACCTTGTACCCCCAATTAAACAAATCCTACAAACTATCTTGGGATCAAATATATTCTCACTTCTGGATGGGTTGTCATGGTATAATCAAGTTCCAGTCTCGGAGGAAGATATATTGAAAACAACTTTCCAGACTAAATGGGGAACATTTTCGTATAAACCCATGAAATTCATGTTGATTAATGAAGAGGACACATTTCATAGGGCCATGGACGTGGATTTTAGAGGATTAATAAATAAGTGTGTATTATTTTACCTGGACAATGTCACAGTCTACTCTAAGAATAGATAAGATCATATTACTCATTTGACTTGGATTTTTGAAATGCATAGGAAATACGGGATATCTATAAATCCAAATAATACCATCTTCGATGTAGATTATGGGAAACTCTTAGTGTTGTGAGAAATTTCACCTTGCGGATAGGTTGAACTCCCCCTGGCCGAGTTTTCTCCGGTCTAGGAAAAAAGAGAACAAGTGGACACTAACATCCATCTTTCCTATCTATTTATGCATGAAAGTTAAAGAGAAGTAGAAAGGAAATGAGATCTAACTTTTTTCATGTAGGTTTTCCTCGTATCTCCAATGTCGGATTCAACTATTGAACGCATAAACTACTCTTTCAATATCCCTGCAGAAATAAAACAAAAATTCTCTTCTACTTTTGCAATGTTAGATAAAAAACTAATCTAAATAATCTAACAAGTATAGACATTCATGAATTAACTTGAGCAAGACAAGAATGAAGAAATATGCCAAGTTGTACTAATGAAAGAAACATTGGATACTTACAACCATTATGATGTGATATAATATTTCTTCCAAGCTTCACCTTTCCAACCCCCTTTGTACATCACTTGTCGATAATGAGAATGCTTCTAAACTATCTATGAATGTCATAAGAATGAAGGTTTGATACTCTCCAGAACTGTGTTTTATACCCATGAATGACCTTGCTTATATAACAAATTGGGAGGCTTAACCACCATAGAAAATCAAGGGAATGGTTGAGATTTTATCTCCTAAGGTTAGGATTTAGTACCCAATATGGAGGGGACATGGGTGACTTGAAATCATGACTCACCCTTTAACCCTAACCTATTAAGAGAATCTTAGGATTGGCCCATAGAAAAAGGTGGGTTAGGTGTAACTTCCCTAACAAAACTAATGCTCCCTCAACACTGAGCACAAAGCGTTACTAATGCTCCCCTATAACTGAGTAGGGAGTGTCACCCATTTGATTTGGATTTTTTAAAGGTGTAGGAAATACAAGATATATCTAAATCCAAATAATACCATCTTCGATGTAGATGATGGGAAACTCTTAGTGTTGTGAGAAATTTCATCCTGTGGACAGGTTGAACTCCCCCTAGTTAGGTTTTCTTTTGTCTAAAACATAAGAGAACAAGTGGGCACTAAAATCCCTCTTTCCTGTCTATTAATGCATGAATGTTAAAGAGAAGGAGAGATAAAATAAGATCCAACCTTTTTCCTATAGGTTGTACTCGCTACTCCAATGTCAAATCCATCTATTGAATGAAGAAACCACTCTTGTAATCTTCCTGCAAAAAGAAAAACAACCCTTATCTTCTACTTGTGCAACGTTATATAAAAACCAATCTGGCTAAGCTAACAAGTATAGGCATTCATGCATTAACTTGATCAAGAAAAGAATGAGGAAATAGGCCAAGTTGTATTAATGAAAGAAACATTGGATACTTACAACCATGTTGATGTGATGCAGCCTTTCTTCCAAGCTTCGCCTTTCCAACCCCCTTTGTACACTGCTTGACAATAATGAGAATTATTTTGAACTATCTCTGAATGTCATAAGAACAAAGGTTTGATACTCTCTAGAACTGTCCTTTTTACCTATGAATGACCTTGCTTATATAGAAAATTGGGAGGCTTAACCACCATAAAAAATAAAGGGAATGCTTGAGATTTTATCTCCTTAGATTAGGATTTAGTGCCCAATATGGAGGGGATATGGGTGACTCAAACTCATGAATCACCCTTTGACCCTAACCTCTTAAGAGCATCTCGGTATTGACTCATAGAAAAATGTGGATTAGGCATAACTTCCCCAACAAAACTAACGCTCCCTCAACATGGAGCACATAGTGTTACTAACTCTCCCATGTAACTAAGAAGGGAGTGTTAGTAAGGGACTAACACTCCCTATGTATGGGAAGGGGGTCGTTAGTCCTTAAAAATGGCCAAAACAGGTAAAAAGTGTTTTTTCAACCTTCAAATGATGAGTTTTCTTCACCAATTTGTCTAGGGAACATAACCAACACTTCATCATGATGATAGTGTATTTCGGCCTCCATGTGATGGGTTTTCTCCTCTAATTTTTCTAGGGAACATGACCAACACTTCCACATGATGATAGAGTTTTGACATCCAATTACAACACTTAGTAGAATGTAATACATAAGTGATACATAAGTGTGACACTTAGTAGTGTGGTAATTTGGTGTGTAACAGATTCCCTCTAAAGTGTGAGGTCAGAAGAGAAACTGATGGCTGTTATAACCCTAAATTGCACCAACATGCTTACCTGGCATCAGGCCATCTCAGATCCCTTCTTTGCCAAAGCACTGTTGAACAACTCTTTAAAAAACCTCTTTTATAAGGGCCCACATGCCCTACTCCATTACTACATGTGTGTACACACTGGCTAACCTAAAACACCCTGCATGGACCGACAAAAGCACGAAAAAAGGAAAGTTTCCGACAAAACACACAACTTTTGGGTGAGTTAACTAAAACTCTCGGCCATGCATGGCTGAGGGTTCATCCAAATACCTAGCCCCTTCTAGCCTATAAAAGAAGGGGTAGGGGTCCCATTTGGAAGAGGAAAAATATAGCAAAGAAACTCTGCCCATTTTCATATTCCCATTGTCCCAACCCTTTAGCCATCCTTGTTCCAAAAGAGATACAAAGCAAAGCAGTTGGAGGACATTTGAAGAGGAGCCCAGGATCAGGTTCGCAGAGCAGTGGCCGCTCTCAATTTTTTGTAAGCTGATTCATTCAAAGTAATAAAGAAAATGCTTTTCCTGTCCCAATTCAAGAGTTATTCATAGTTTGTTAAGTACATGTCTGAATCTCTAACCCATTAGTCTATAGGTAAGATGTATGTGTAGTTTTTGCTTGTCTTGTATGCAGGTCAGCGTTGGAAAGGAGAACTGCGAACAAGTAATCAAGTGCAACAAGGGATCGACATCGAACGCCCAGAACGAGGTAGGTTGATCAAGCCATGCATTTACTGAAAAGAAATGGGATTTAAGTCTGGGGATGAAGGTAGAAAGTATATTTTCCCTTGGTCATATCTGCATGCAAAGTCTAACCCTATTTTCTAGTCCATAAGGAGATTTCCCTCACAACAGAATTGGCGACCGTACTGGGGACAATCCTAGTTTTGGACAATCTATTGCTATGCAGGGTACTATTTTATGTCTTTATTTTTGCATTGGGTTTTGTTTTTTAGGGGGGATTCGACCTTTAAAAATTCATCCCTAGGTCCACGTGGGTTGTCTTAGGACAGGATGCATGTACATTCGGGCAAAGTAAACTCTGCACGCATGTACACGCAACTGTCACCATTACAGCACATGTGGGCCCCCTTATTAAATGAAAAAAAATTCAAAAGCAAGGGTTAACCCTCCTGAACCTTTTTATTTTGCAGGATGTATGTCCACTAGAGAGAAAGATAGCATGAAGAGGTTAGTGAGTTGGTCGAGGAAGACCCCAATGTTGTGGTTACATTGATGCAATGTGGGTTACTCAAGTTTTTCCTATGTCCTTTTATGAGGGCACAACCTAGGCTACTTAATGCCTTGATTGACTACTGGCATCCAAATGTAGAGGCATTCATGTTAGAGGGGCAGTCACTTGTGCCCATGGTTGAGGACATTTACTTTTTGACTGGCCTCTCCAGGAGAGGGGAACCAATCAACTTTAGGACTTTTCCTATGGGGCCACATAACATAGTGGAGTTGATAGGTCTATAATGTTCAGATGATACAGACTGCTTGAGCACACATGTGCCCATAAGAAAGATCACTGACTTATCGCTACAGGCGATAGTATTGCTTATTGGGAAAATTACTGGTTCTGCGGCTCTACATCAGGCGTCCCGTGCACAGATGAATTATGTCGTCCAGTGATTAAATGAACAAGTTTTTGATTGGAGTACCACATTGCTTGAGTGTATGAAAAGGAAGTTGATAGATTGTCATTTGCAAACACACAGGAACTTCGGGTTCGGGACCATTCTGTGTTCATTCTTTTTTGAGAGAGTTCCAATTTTTAGTCCTCGAGTAGTGGTACGAGGACATCAGGCCTCTCTTCCTGCTGTGTGTAGATTGGCAGTATTACTGTCGCGACAGGGTGGTGGAAGGACCAATGAGTCCTTCGATGATGACTTCTTCACGTGGTTTTCATGACAGATCCCGGTTATAGAGGATTACCCCTATGTCGAGATTGATTTTTCGAGAGACCTTGAGATACCAGTACCTCCTGGTGAGGAGTCAGGGGAGATAGGTAAGTCTCCACCTTTGTAATTTTTTTGTGTTTTAATCATATGTAATTTTTATGTTGTTTTGTTATATATATCATTTTTTTGTTATGCCATAGTATTTGACGGATATGTGTTCATCGTGTGCAGATGTGGGACCAGTGCGACTAGCTGACTATGCTAGGAACATGCGTCATCCTCGACCAGGGGCCACACCTACTGCCACAGGGGGACCAACAGTAGCAGGATATCTTCTAGCAAGGGAGGCTGAGAGGGTATTGAGACGAGTAGAGCGTAACTTTACTATGCTCACTCACACGGTCCTGATGGTAGAGATGGAGGACCTGCCACCATCTATGCAGCCTCATGTAGTGGGGGCACCACGGACGTGGGTCTAGTTGTTTCGGTGTTTAGCCAACGCTATGGACCAGTATAGCAGGGCCCACAGGCCCTGACTTTAGCTAGACATTTTGACGTTCCACAAGCACTAATTGTATATATTTTTTGAGGGCATAAGCCCTGTGACTCGTTATTGGTCCTATTTTTGAGGCGCTTGCGTCCATCGGTGTACTCTGGTTACTTTATGATATTTATATATGGTTTTTTGGTCTTTTGTGTCTTATGGATCATGTGTGAAAAAAATGTATTTACATGTTTATGTGAATGTTCTTTCATATGTGTGTAATATGCTAATCTAAAATTTGATTAGCTAGAGTATCTGTAACTTGGTTTAATCTCCTAGGAACATGAAAATATGTAATATAATCAAAGTTTTGTTCTAAGAGACGTACCCTAAGGAATTGTTGGTGTAAATTTGGATCATGAACCCGGTATACTCTGTTTAACTGAGACACAACCAGTTGAGTGTCAAGATAGAACCAGAGATGAGAGATACCCAATGACAAAGCATCATGAAGCAACTCAATAACTACACTATACTCGAGGACATTATTTGTGGTGTCACCTAAGCATATACCTCCGGAAGATAATAACTGGCCTTGAGGTGTAAATATTACCCAAGCTACGGAGGAAAGCCTTCGAGTGTGCCAACTAGCACCGTCTGCATACCCAACGAACACCTCAGAATCACTTGACATCTGCCACAGTGACGAAAGATAATATCAATGACATGTCCATAACACTAAAAGAAACTAAAAAGTAATAGTACAAAGACTATACATACGTTACAAAAATTTACCCACAGTGACTTGCCTATGAGTAATACTTCTTTAGGTAGAGCCCATTTCTAGGCTCCGCCAAAGCATTCCCTTCAAAATCAACCAGATGATAAGCACCCTTTTTTAACACTTCTTTTATGATGAAAGGTCCAAACCACATGGGTTTGAATTTTCCTGCCCCCAGGGGGTCCTTATCTTGGTCATAGACCAGGACAAGGTCGCCTTCAGAGAAAATCCGAGGACGAACAGACCTATCATACTGACACTTGAACTTATGTTTGTGAGCCTCATTGGCTAGGACCGCATCACGATGCTGCTCATTGTGCTTCTCGAGGTATACTAACCGTTCTTCAAGTGGAGAAGTGTCTGGCAATAATTGTACTTCCAATTTTAGAGATGGGATTTGACATTTGATGGGCAAGACTGCCTCCAACCCGTAAACAAGTTGAAAATTTAAGAAACCAGTTGCAGTCTTAATAGATGTTCGGTAAGCCCATAATGTCTAGTATAACATCAAATGCCAATTTGACTNACATGGGTTTGAATTTTCCTGCCCCCAGGGGGTCCTTATCTTGGTCATAGACCAGGACAAGGTCGCCTTCAGAGAAAATCCGAGGACGAACAGACCTATCATACTGACACTTGAACTTATGTTTGTGAGCCTCATTGGCTAGGACCGCATCACGATGCTGCTCATTGTGCTTCTCGAGGTATACTAACCGTTCTTCAAGTGGAGAAGTGTCTGGCAATAATTGTACTTCCAATTTTAGAGATGGGATTTGACATTTGATGGGCAAGACTGCCTCCAACCCGTAAACAAGTTGAAAATTTAAGAAACCAGTTGCAGTCTTAATAGATGTTCGGTAAGCCCATAATGTCTAGTATAACATCAAATGCCAATTTGACTTGGCTGAGTTGATAGTTCGTTGTAGAATAGTCTTAAGAGTTTTGTTTACAGCTTCCACCTACCCATTTTCTTTGGGGTAGTAGGGTGATGAATTTTATTTCCGTAGCCCAAGCTTTGATGTTAATTTGGTCATCATCTGGTTCTGAAAGTGACTGCTATGGTCAGTGACAATCTCCCTCAGGATGCCAAAACTTGCTATTATCTGATTGAATAAAAAGAGAGTTTTAGTCTCTCCATCATCTTTAAACGTTGGCATAGCTTCAACCCACTTTGTGAACTAGTCTATGGCTATGATGATATAGTGGTGCCCCCTTGTTGAAGGAGGGTTTCATGTAGTGTAATCAATCCCCCACTTGGTGAAGGAACCAACTGTGATGACAAGAAACATGGGAGCGGGATGTGCCCTCGTCTTCCGAGGGAAGATTTGGCATAGATGGCACTTCTTGATTGATTCTATACAATCTTTGATAAGTGTCAGTTAGAAGTAACCTACTCATAGAATATTTTGGGTTGTTTCCAACCCAAACAAATGACCACCACAAGCTCCGATATGGAAATCGTTAAGAATGATAATTGCTTCCTCATGAGTGAGACATCGACGTAGGATATAGTCTACACCTCTCTAATACAATGTATCATCGATTATGAGATAATTCTTAGCCTGATGGCATATGTGTCGACGCTCATCACGAGAAGTAGTGGTGGGGCACTTCAAAGTCTGGAGATAGATAAGTATATCTTCATACCAGGGATCCAAAGATGTGATCAAAAGCATATCTCCTCGGATAGGCGATTCTTCAGGCACAACGTCACCTAACTCAACCGGAAGTTCCGAAATAAGTTCTGCAAAGACCAGTGACTTTTTGGACTTCGATGAAACAAAATCTAAGTCAAAATCCTGGAGGATGACTATCCATCTACTGATTTTTCCGCTTATTACCCGTCGTGTCAACATGTATTGAAATCGATTCATGACAACAATGACGGTGGTCCTGCGAAATAGAACGTAATGATGGAACCATTGAATAACATGAACTACTGCCAACACAGGTTTTTCGATATGAGAATAATTGAGTTCTAGTCCTACGAGGCCTCGGCTCAGGTAATAGATCATGTATTCTAAGAACAAGTCATCTTCCTGAACTAAAACCATGCTAATGGTTGACTCTGCGGCAGCCAGATATAATAATAAATATTTGTTATAGTTAGGTGGTCATAGCAGAGGGGCAGTTGTGAGGGCATGTTTTAACGTGTTGAAAGAGCATTGAGTGGCATCGTCCTAATAAAAAGGAATTTCTTTCTTCAGTATGCGCATAAAGCCCTTGGTGATCTTAGCATAGTTAGCGATGAAGCGTCGTAAAAAGTTCGCCTTGCCTTGTAGACTCTGAAGTTGAAGGATTGTGCATGGGGGGGAAACTAAATTATTTCCTCCACTTTGAGAGGATCGACCATGATCCCTGTTGTTGATATGATGAAACCTAAAAAACGTCCTGACATTATGCAGAAGTTGCACTTGTTTGGATTCAAGCGAATCCGAAAGTAGCGACAACATTCAAGGATAAGTCGGAGGTGTGTGGGATGATCCGTTCTCTTGCGAGATCATGATGCTAAATCATCTAGATAGGCCTCAACTATATTCTTGAGGTCATGGAAAGAAAAAGACATGGCCTGCTAAAAGGTTGCTCCATCATTTTTAAGACCAAAAGGCATCTTACGATATGTGAATGTACCCCAAGGACAAATGAATGTCGTTTTGTGTTGGTCTTCGGGTTTGATTTGTATTTGATTATATCCCAAAAATCCATCCATGAAAGAAAAGGCCTCGCAACCAGCACATTTATCAATGATTTGTTCGATGAATGGTGTTGGAAAATTATCTTTGGTACATGCCTTGTTCAAATCACAGAAGTCGGTACATACACGAATCATGCCTTGTTTTTTATTGATCGACACAGGATTTGACACCCATTGGGTCAAATGGATAGGATAGATAAAACCTGGCTTTAGCAATTTCTCAACCTCAACCTTGATGGCTGCTGCTTTCTTAGGATTAACTGGACGAAGCTTCTACCAAATAGGCTTGGCATCAAGATAAGTTGTGATTTCATGTTCGACTATTTTTGGATCGATTCCTGGCATTTCCTCATAAGGCCAGGCAAAAACATCACGGAATTCTTTGAAAAGATCTATGTAGATTTGAATCTCTTTGGGGAAGCAGTCAGCTCCAACGAAAACATTCTCCACGATGCCAGGGTTTCAGGAGATATTGATCAGTATAGTTTCAGCGATAGTTGCCATATTGCCCTCAGCATAAATTTCGTGTGTAGCTAAGAGATTAATAGGACACGACTGATATCCTGTCATGGTCACAGTGAATTCTCCCACTTCAATTCAGCTTAACTCCGGGAGAAAATATGATTTGTGATGAAGATATTCCCAAGGTTTGTCTAGACTAGTCATTGCTTCGATTACTTTTTCGTCAGAAGGAAAGACTAAGTCTAATGAATCGGTCTTAGCGAGAGAACCCTGAGCCAAAATAGGCTCTAGAAGTGGATCTAACTCTTGTGTAGGAGTCAGATCAGTGTTAGCTAAAGATTGTTGGACTAAAGAGTACGCTACTTCAGCTGCAGACAAGGGCATGGACATGCCCGGGTGCCCTGTCCCATCCATCGTAGCCGATGGGGAAGGAAGTATCCACAGATCCTCGAAGTAAGTCATGCAGAACGACGAAACTTGAAAAATATCAACCTTATGGTGATTGGATATAAACTTGATATCACTGTGAGGAGGTGGGTAATCGAAGGTACCCATCAAAGATGGGCACAAACCAACCCCTACATTGACGACACCTGGTTGAGGATTATCAATCATCAGGACCGTTGATGCCCCCAATGTAGGGTCAGGTCTAGAGAAAGACAATTGATCAATGGTCACTATCCGGCCCTCGTGTGGAAACAACAAGACCCATAAAACTGTAGCAACCACAACTTGCATGGCATAAGTCTAACTCCTTCCTAACAAGAGGTTATAATTGAGGGGAGCATCGACTACCTCTTCTTCGACACACATGGTCTTCCCTCCTAACTGGACTGGGAAAGAAGGAACGATGCCATCTGATCGGAATGAACGACCGTCGAAAGTGGTGAGGAGAGTAGGTGACGGAAAAAAAATGGGCTGGATAACGACCTTCCAACATGCCAACGACATAACGCATGTCGAGGCGCCCTCATCAACCACTGTGCAGAAGATATTCTGAGTAAAAGTTTTTGTGGGATAAGCCACTACTATCTGAAATGCTACGTGGTAAGGTAGACGAGGTTTTAAGTCGGTTGTATCCAACATGATTGTACTCAAATTACAAGTCTTGGTAGATCCTAAAGTGGTTAACAAGGCTTTCCTCTGAGAAGGGCAGCTTTGGAGGACCTCCAAAGCGAACATTGTACAAGGGGTTTGTGATAAATATTCCACCACAGAGTAATTCTTGGCGGCCCTTGCGTTTGGGTTATGAGAATCTTTTTTGAATGCACCTTTGGGAATTCATGTCATTGTTTCACCCAACGTCTTCTCAATCTATAGAGGAAGAGATGGGAGTTCAACTTCTTTACCTTTCTCAGAAGTGCTTGGTTTACTATAGTCATGCACTCTAGTCGATATAAAAGCATCACCCCTGACCATATATACATTTTCGGATGCGGGGTTGTTCACAGGCAGAGGGGGTTCTTGGATGCTCCCTTCCGTTCTTGCAGAGGCCTTGGTTAGAATTTTCCCAGGTTGAAATGGATTGGTCAACACAACAGGTTGTTGCTGCATCACAAACTTTTGTGCTTCTGCAAGCCAAGGACATAGATGGGTCGGGTGGTCTTCTGCGCACAAGTTGCATGGATACCTCACCTTCTCTTTCTTAGTGTTGTCCCCACCAGCATTATCGGTAGGTTTTTTATCCCCCTTACCCTTATTTCATTGTTTTTTCTTTCCTTCAGGCTGCTAGGTGGCCTTTGGGTTAGTCGATTGCACTGTGTGTACTTCTGACGTTTTGGTAGGGGGAGCAACCAAAGTAGTAGTTTGGTTGGCCATTATGTGTTTTATAGATAACTGTTGCAACTGCTTCGTCAATTGATCAGCGGGCTTTGTTTGTGCTAAACCAACAACACCATCGACATGTGGTCCATCTCTCTGTCTAGTTTTATCAAGTATTGAGCATGGCACATCTGGCAAGATGTTGTATAATAAACCGGACTGAGAATAGAAGAGCTCAAATTGTTGAGCCCTCATGATGGCATCTTCTTTGGAGAATACTCCTAACGTCACGACATATTTGGATAACTGTAGGAACAAATACTTAAGGAACCACTCAAGTAGGAATGCTGGTGAGACTGGCACCTTAATTAAACTCTTCCGATGTCTCCATTCTCAGATGTGATTAGAGATCTGGTTCGTTTTTGTCTGTTCGAAATTGGCGAGCAGCTCTATGCCAATGTCGTATCTCACAGGTAACTGGAAATGGTTCAGGAAATCCATCGCCAGTTCTCTGAAGGAAGAGTATCTTGAGCGATAAAGCTTAGTGTACCATTTCACGACACTCCCAATGAGAGTAAGTTGAAACAATCGCAATTGTACAGAGTTGTCTTTCAACAAGTTGGATGAGCACCAAAGATGAAAGGTAGTCACATGATCTCCTGGATCTTTGTTAGGATTGGCTTCAAAATTTGGGATGTTTGAAGGCAACTTCCTTGGCATAGGAGGCCAACATGGATCGTGACAGATAGGGTCATTTAACAACCTTGTCAAATCTGGTAAGTGCAAAGTCGCCAGGAAGGGTAGTTTGGGTTGTTGGTGATAACCTGGGAAAAAGGGGCTTGGAGTTTGACTGGCACCAGGTTGCCAGGAAACGTTTGATTGCTGGGCTAGATTCTGGTAGAAACCATGGCCTTGGCCAGTGTATGGATTTTGCGTATGTGGAGACATCATCGACTGATTTCCAAAATAGGACATAGATGGTTGGCTATGCATTACATTCGAAGGACTTTGGGAAGGGTTTCCCCATGTCGGTCCCGTGGGGATAGGTATAGTAGTTTGTCCGTGGTTCCATTAATTGTGGAAAGAATTACCCTAGATCGACATTCCGAATGAGGGAACGGATCCCTGCCAAGAATTCCAAGCCCCTGATGCGGAAGAAGTTCCTAGGTTTTCCCCCTGTGCAGGAATAGTACCCTGCATAGGAATAGATTGTCCAAAATTGGGATTTCCCCCAGTTGGGAAAGCGACTGACGAGAAGGAGTTGTTACCAAATGTTTCAATCAATGAAAATGGTGTCGAACCTACAGGCATACTATGCGAAGGTGGTGCTTGACTCCCCGCTGCAAATAAACTATGGTGTGTAGGTTGCTCGACGGATTGCTGATGCGAGCCACCGAGTGAAGGGGACAAAGAAGGTATATGACCTCCTCCGTAAGGGAAAGCATTAAAAGGCGAAGGAGTTCCCCCCATGTGACCTTGCAGAGGAGCATTAGAGCTCCCTGCCCCTAGACCTGAAGTCTGTAAAGTGGATTAGGAAAGTACAGGACTTGTACCCGAACTGGGAATCCCCTATGAGAATGGAGGTCCTGTCGCACTTGGTGTGAAAGGGGTTGGGGCTGCTGCCAAATATAGGATCGAACCACTGTGCGATGTAGTATTGATCGAGACCATGGTGGCTCAGACCTTTGACGGTGGGTTGGGAGGTGAAAACTCTCCTGTGGTGACAATCGTAGTGGGAATTGACGAATTCCCAGAAGGAGTAATAGCATTTGTTTCCATTGTTGTGTGCGACACTGTCTGTTGGGTGGGCACAATTTCTTGTGACCCGGTCACTTCAAAACATCCTTGTTGGTATAGCTTTTTCCTTAATGGTGGCGGGGGTGGCTCCAGTGTAACTGGCGGTAGGCCCAGAAGCCTTCGTGACCAGGAGAGCTTGTGATCCTCCACTGTGTGAGAAGATCAAAGAAACTCTAGGGTAGTCTAAACGTTCAAAGGTAACACACACTAAAAAAATTCCCTATAAGATAAGACAGGAAAACACTAAATTAATTGGAAGAACAGTTACAACAACCAACACTAGAGCAACTTACCGATGCAAGTGCAACTCTAAAATGGAAGCACCCTTCAGGTATACTCTGCAAAGTGTGGCCCGATGTGTGTCCTAGATACCATGGTACACCCCTGCAATAACCTGTGTATGTCCCTAAAAAAGACATGCAACTAATTTGCCAGCACACGAACAGTCACCAGGCGGGTATAGTCAAAATTCGGGTAGACCACAATGAGTAGGGTATCGAGCCTGAAACCCATCAAGGGTATCAAAAGAAAGTGGCCCGGAAGACAACTGAGGACCTCAAATGGATTCGAGACCCACGAAGCCCCATGGAAAATGCAATCGACGAAATCCCAAAACAAGCCCTCTATATGTGTTCTCCACTACGATTAGTCCAACTTTGGAGGGGTTATGTCCACTACCTTTCCGCATGTGACCTCGTGTTTATCCTCTGTGTTAGAGCGGGGTCCCATATAAATTTCACGATACTGGACTTGGACACTCCCTAACTCAAAATCCAATGTTTGATTTTAATGGCCTTGAAGAGTTTCCTCTCCAACCTAATCCAAGGCCCTAATCCTGAACTAGTTGGTTAACCCTACAAACATAAAAGTCTAATAAATTTTAGATTTAGTGTTAATTTTATGTCTTGTATTATGTCAAGGGGTATGAAGGTGAAATTGATGATGTGTAAAAGACAAAAGTAAAAATGAATAAAAAGATGGAAACAAACTTTCACTAAATGCAAAATTTCAAAAACTTTTCAATTTTTTGTTTTTTTGTTTTAATTTTTCTAAGATTTTGGACAGCAAACTCAAAAAGAATTTCACTCGAGTATGAGCTACTTATGATCTAAGTAAACTGCAAAAAATTATGAAATAAAAGACTTTTCCCTGGTTTATAATGAAAAATCACACTTGTCAACCAAACAAGAAAATGAAAGAGATTTTTTTATTTATTAAAATGCTGATAAAGTAAAAAAGGAAAAATACCAACAAGTAAAAAACTAAGAAAACAATTATGGCCTAATCGCAGATCGCAAAGAATCACTTCAATAAATCACACACTAGCAACTTAAAAAAATGACTCTCACACTTGTCTAAAAACCTTAAAAAAATAAAAATTAATGACAACTTTTTAAATGAGAAAAAGCAAGCTAAGACTAATATTAATCCTAAGCTAATGACTGCTAAGACAGAGATTCAAAAACCTAGGAGGTATAACTCTCCTTAAGGGAAAGGATGATTGCCTTACCCTCAACAAAAATTTTCCTGCACATGCACACTACTGACAATTCAATAGCAAGCGTGTGCACGCGAGCTATGTAGAGCCAGAGGGCATGTACATGCAGGATGGCCTTGTACAGGCCGTGTGTATCTCTAAAACTCTGAGAAAAACTAAAAATAGAAAAACCAAACCAGGAAGAGACCATTGATATTGATAACTAGGGTCTCCTGAAGGCTCAGACACTCTTTTTAACAGGAAAAAGCAAACGATGAAAGGAAAAATTTTGTAAAACAAACCAATCTGAGATAAGACTGCAAACAACCAAGAATAAGACAGAATTCAAGAAAACCCCTGAAATTGACTGATTATAACAGGGAAGAGGATGACTGCCTCAAAATATTTCTAGAATCTACACGCTACTGCTACTTCTTCAGCTAGTGTTCGCATGCGGGCTATAAGAGAGTAGGGAACAGGTACATGCATGCATACCTTATGTAGGTTTCATGTACCTCTGTGGGTCTAGAAAAAACATAGTCAAGCAGAGAAAGCTGGTATGGAAAACCAGACTCTCTACTAGCTCAGACCTTACAGAAACTAAAAAAAACAGACAAGAAAGCCAGTCTCTTAAAACTACCCAAAAAACAAATAAAATTCCAGGAACCCTAGAGACTCCCCAGTACGGTCGCCAATTTTGTTGTGAGGGAAATCTCCTTACGGACTAGCAAATAGGGTTAGACTTTGCATGTAGATATGACCAAGGGAAAATCTACTTTCTACTTTCGTCCTATTGATTAAGGTTGGTTGTCATTGATGACAACCCTTGAAGAAAGACCCGTAGCTACCAAATGTGTTAGCTAGGGTACAATATGTAGTATTTTGTGTAACATTTTCAGATCAATTCATCAAATATTTTGTGTGGGGCACTCTCTACAAGGCCACTCTCTAGAATAAGACAGAATTCAACAAGGTATGCCATTTTTTCTATAACTCCTTTTCTACGAGGTTCCAAGTAGTGACACTTGGAGGAATTGTATTAACCACACTGAAGAACATTGTGTATCAGTTTCATATCTTTATACATTACAGGTTCAAAGTTATGATTACTTC
>SNQJ01S0006570.1:206878-223438 GCA_010110895.2 Picea sitchensis | reverse complement strand
TATGCTATTACTAATTCACCCCCCCTCTCAGTAATCCAACACGTCCCCAGACTTAAATCCCATTTATTTTCAGTAAATGCATAGCTAGATCAACCTACCTCATTCCGGGCGTTCGATGTCGATCCCTTGTCGCACTTGATCACTTGTTTGCAGTTCTCCTTTCCAACACTGACCTGCATACAAGACAAGCAACAACTACACATGCATCTTACTTATAAACCAACGGGTTAGAGATTCAAACATGTACTTAACAAACTATGAATAACTCATGAATTGGGACGGGAAAATCATTTTCTTTATTACTTTGAATGAATAAACTTACAAAAAATTGAGACTGGCCACTACTCCGCGAACCTAATCCTAGTCTTCTCTTTAACTATCCTCCAAATTCTTTGCTTTGTATCTCTTCTGGCACAAGGATGGCTAAAGGGTTGGGACAATAGGAATATGAAAATGGGCAGAGTTTCCATGTGGGTTGTTTTAGGTTAGCCAGTGTGTACACACATGCACTAATGGAGTAGGGCATGTGGGCCCTTATAAAAGAGGTTTTTTAAAGAGTTGTTCAACAGTGCTTTGGCAAAGAAGGGATCTGAGATGGCCTGATGCCAGGTAAGCATGTATGGTGCCATTTAGGGTTATAACAATGGCCAAAACACTTTACAAACCAATGTGACCAAAGGGCGTTGGAATAGAAGAGTTGGATGGAAGATGAAAACAAACATCTAACAACATATATATGAATCATCTTGAGGTAGGCATACCCATGCTCGATACAAAATGGACTTAAAGTATGTCCTCCGACCAATACACTATGGATCCATGACGACATTGACTAAGGATATGGCCACCAAACATACAATTTGGATCCATATCTCCATGACTCAATCAATTTGTAACCATGAGAACATACATAGTGAAGTTACGATATGATAAAACAACATAGACATGGACCAATATGAAGTGGATCTATGTGACAATGTATATCACTAATATTATTATCCATCACAACCTGAGAGAGGAACATAACACTGGTAGGTGCCTAAAATATTCCTAGGGTTTTCATCCCAATCCCAAACTGGTACGATTCTAACCATGAGAATATATGTCCTGATGTCGAACATGGTAGAAAACACTTGATTACCAGTCATCGATATATACCATTAACAAGTGCAAGGGAAATCACCATTAATGACAATGACTCACAAGGTACACTAGTACATTCCCTCGAATGTGAATCAATGAGTTGAGGTCAAACACTCAGTGTAATCTTCCGATCAAAGGCCATTGATGTAAACCCACTATCGAAAGTGAGGAAACCTACCATTAAGGCATGCAGGTTCCAAGGTATTAATTAGTTCCTAAGTGTAATTCCTGGATGATGTGTTGAATTTGAAAAGAAAAGACTCGTTGAAGGAGGGCCTTGATGTATCCCCCATCATCGAAACAAAACTGATATAGGATAGTGATTTAAGATGATAGATCAGATAAGGATAGACTAATACAGGTATGAAAATGGATACTACATAATGGTTGATTGGCTAAGAATTCCCTTGAACATTACGAAGCATGATAAATAACTTGGCAGCATTGACTTGATGAGAATAAATAACATAATGTGATGATAATTAGAGCACTCTTAGACTGGAATGAAAACGTATGACGACACATGGAATTGGTATGACTTAGAGACAAGAATATTACCCAACTGTAAGATGAGAAAAAAACAGGTGCCATGTTCAAGGGTGACAACAAAAATCTTCCATAATGTTTTCCAAATACTTGACCCACTTCCCCAAATTTCCCCCCACCATCATTGGCGATTACCTCTTTATTTTTAAACGATCTCGAGGAGGATACTAGATGCCTGGTATAACTCATATTCAATGAGTCCCTCTTCACATGTTTAACAAACCAGAAGAAGTAAGGGATCAATCCCATATGGGTCCTTCAATGTATAAATTTTACAAGTCCAGAGAATGAAAACTCAGTGGTCTTTTCACATTTTAGGGAATCTAAAAAGAACATAAAAAGAAGACTCCAATGTTGATTTTTTTGTAAATTTAGTCTCCCAAGACTGAAAAAAAGTGTAAAATAATACAAGGGAGGACTCTTCTAGTCAATACTGACTAGAGTACTCTGTTTTCGTAATTACTCTCGCGAGGTCAAAAAAGAGATAAACTACCACTCAAAATATTCCCTTTCAAACCTTTTAATGAGTGGGAAAGGAAACATGCTCACTCGATAATATTTTCATGTTTAGAGAGCCTAAAAAGAGCTTAAAGGAGAGTCCAAAGAGTTCATTTTTCATATAGCATTTTGCGAGTCCGAAAAAAATATAAAGTATACTCGGTAACCTATTCTCATGTATTTATGAGCATGAGAAAGAACAAAGACTGATCTCGGTATGATACCCCATCAGCGAGCTTCTTCCCAATGTAATTTCCAAAGGTTTCGAGTGATACCCATGGGTGTTTGGTACTTTTCCCCCAGCTGAGAAGCTAGTGTCTTAACTACAACATGATGTCCATAGGCTGGAGACATGCCCCCCAAGCTTCATTTCGTCTGCCAACTCTTATGTTGTCACCAATTTTTGTACCATATTAGAGTCCTGGTTACTAGTAGGTAAATTTTCACCAGAGGAAGAAAGAGGATCAATTGACATAGGCGGATGAAATGAAGGTTCAGTTACGATATCTAGTGAAAGACTCGACTCAACATTTATGAGATCTAACAAAATACTTGATTCAATGTTTACATGATCTAATGAAATGCTTGACTCAACATTTACGAGATCTAGTGAAAGACTCGACTTAATCAGAGGGGGGTTTGTTTCATTTTTTAACGAGCTTGACATAGAAAATGAACTATGATCATGGTCGTATGTTTCATTTTTTAACGATCTTGACACAGAAATGAGAACTTTTCTCATAATCCTCTGTTTCATTTTTTAAGGACATTGACATAGAAATGGGAACTTTTCTCGATGTAGATTTCATTTTTACACAAGCTTGAAACTAGAAAAACTATTCTTGGGATGTTCGTTTCATTTTTTAATGAGATTGACATAGGAAAAGAACTATGCTCGTGGTCCTTTGTTTCATTTTTTTATGACCTTGACACAGAAACGGGAATTTGTCTCAAAATCCTTTGTTTCATTTTTTAACGAGCTTGACACATAAACAAGACATTTGCTCAAAATCCTCTATTTCATTTTTTAACGAGCTTGACACAAAAATGATAACTTTGCTCGAAATCCTTTGTTTCATTTTTTAACGACCTTGAAACAGAAACGTGAAATTTTCTGGAAATTGGTTTCATTTTTTAATGAGCTTGGAACCGAAAATAAAGTTATGATCATCACTCTCTACCATGGCTTCCAAGAGGTCTTCATCATATGGAAAAAAAATACTCTCGAAGGAATACATGGTAAGGGAATTACTCAGATCAATAGGGGGGAGAAAAAACTCCAAGGTCCCTAACAAGGGAGTTACCATGTCAATTGTCCGATCTAAATCAAAAGAAGATGAGCATACAATGAGAGGCTCCTTCTCATCAGTAGTTTAAAGGATGGGACACGTTGCCACATAATTAACTTGTGGCGGGGTGTATATCACTTGCATATAAGGAGAATTCAGGGAAGTCGGATGGTTGGTCATCATATGAGGGCCAATGAATGAAATTTGGTCAATAGTCACAATATTTCCATTATGAGGGAAATACATCACTCAAAAAAGTGTGGACACAACAACTTTCATAGCATATACATAGTCTCTCCCAAGGAGAAAATTAAAATCCAAGGGGCCTTGGACTGCCATCACATCAATATAGACAATTTTTCCTCCTAAGGTAACAGGTAACTAAGGAAGGATCCCTAAAAGTTCATTATCTCTTCTGTTAAAAGACAAGAGATTCTAAGTCAATGTCACAAGATGAGGGGAACCAAGAGATTGCAAAGCATTTGAGGAAAAAATGCTAACATAAGCACCTTCGGATACAATAGAGAGACATATATTTGTATCTCAAAATTCCACAATGATTTGGAAATGCATGTAGGAAGGAAGACAAGGTGCCATTAGTCTATTCCAATCAATGTAAATTATCTCATTGCTTGGATGGGGTTATGTTGGAATGGGTGAAGTGCCCCCTTGTTCGAAAGTATCTGAAGAGACAAGAAAAATTTGAGCGATATCCATTTCCCTCTTCAAGGGAAGAGTGCAATCAACCAATGATGAAACCAGATAAATCACTTGATAAATCAGATCAACCGATTATGGAACTAGATCGATCACTTGATAAATTGGATTGACCAATGATGGAACTGGATTGACCAATTCATCAACCAATGACGGGTTGGAAGATAATATATGGTAAGTTGTTGGAAGTTGTTGTTGGACATCAACAATATTTTCCAACAAATGTGAAGCCTCATCCATACAAGGGAAAAGGTAAGTTTGATGACTTCCTTTACATAACGTACAAGGAAATTTGACACTACCTTTCTTACTTCCAACCTTACTATCACTAGTTGTTGGGTTTTCACCATCATGACTTCAGGAAACTAGCGACACGGGTTGTTGGGAACAGTCTCATAGACAACATTTCTAAGACCTTGGGAATACCAAGGAAATATTTCATAAGGTGGTCACCCTTACAAATCCTGCAAGGTAATTTAGGCTTACGAGTTGTCTTTGTAGGCTTGTCAATATCATCAACACTCCCAGCATGATTAACAATAACTGGATGATTTCCTCCAACATGACCTACAGTGGTTGGAAGCTTGGCCACTTGCTTATTTTTCTTCTTCTCAATATTCCTTTTCTTTTTCTTCTTATCCTCCTAGTTACTAGCATTAAGACTTTCACTAGGTGAGGAGGAAGAAATGGAAGAAGACCCGATGGGTGAAGAAGGTAAAGGGTCAACATGAGGTCGACGTTCTTTGGGTGGAGGGCTTGCATACGAAGAACTAAGAGAATTTTGGATCACTGGAGTGGAAAAAAACCATACTGGTAACTCGATAGTGAATCTGGGAAGACTCAATGTGGAAATATAAGGAGGGCCAATGTTTCCAAAGAAGGAAAAACAAATGGTTCCCTGGGAAAAGGGATCCCTTCATTGGTAGTTCCAAGAATTGATTCCATAGTCACAAACTCAACCTAGAGTTTACTAAATAAAAGTGCACACAATATCAAAGTCCTTATAAGATAAGAGAAAAAAAACAAAGGAGACATGAGATGAGGTCTTCAACGAAGATATGAGAAATAGTTACCCCAA
The DNA here is from genome assembly GCA_010110895.2 of Picea sitchensis. Classification (NCBI taxonomy): domain Eukaryota; kingdom Viridiplantae; phylum Streptophyta; class Pinopsida; order Pinales; family Pinaceae; genus Picea; species Picea sitchensis. The sequence goes on along the minus strand of SNQJ01S0006570.1, from coordinate 218,167 downwards.
CCTCCACATAAAAACCCTTCCCAGTGAAAGTAACCCTCTCTTCATGGGGCCACCCTCCAGAGGTACTGAAAGTGTGATGTGATGTCTGCCTCAAGTACCAAAAGGAATCTTCTGAAGAAGGAACCCCCCTTGCAGTCACCCTTGTAGAATCCTAGGAAAGGAAACTATGCTTACCAATTTCACACAGGATGATTGGCGGGGATGATTTTAAGGATGGAAATTTATTTTAAAATGTAGAAACCTTGGCAAATATTACTAATCCTTCATATGTCAACTATAAATGTTTGGCGATAATTTTTTTTAAATATTCAAATTTCTAAGTATTTTATATAGTTTTTATAAAATTTTGGCCATTTTTAAGGTAAAATAATTTTATCCTATAAAATTTGGGTGAATCATTTTTAAAATAACGAATCTCATTTTTGGAAAAGCCATGGAAAATTAGCCCATGAGCGAAATTTAGCCCCTAAAATCATCCATGATGATTGGGTAGGTAACCAATCGACATTCAAGACTAATAAAATGGAACTAGTAATTGTGGACATAAATCCACAACCCAAATACTAAGAAGAAGTGGTGTCCCCTCGGAGACCTGCCACCCTTCAAAGCTCCAAACTTGTTGTAGTCCCACTAGGGAAATGGAAGATGGGAGATCTCAAACCTTCACTTCTCTTGACATTGTGCTTAACTCTTGTGTTAGAGAATCTCTCTCGACAAATGGCAGTTTTTACTACTTTCACTACAAGGAAAAGACCCTCTAGCAAAGGTTTTTTCGAACACCCCTATAAAAATAGCCCAAAAATCCATTTATAGCGAATGATACTAGCGAAGGCGAGCAGGCGGAGGTTTTAGAGGATGTTTTATGCCAGTGTTTTTTTAAGTACATAATGCACCAATGAGTTTTATACAACAGGTGCATCGATGCTCTCAAAACTAGCGCACCATAGCAGGGTTATTTCAAATAAAAAAAATATTATGTGGTGTGCTAAGAAAATAATGATGCACCGGGAAATAACGATGCACCATAATAGAATTCTTTAAAAAAGATCTAGTGTGCAACTTAAAAATGGAAGCATTGGTGCACTATTAGTAGAGCACATTGTTATATGGTTAAATAAAAAACATTTATAAACTAATGTAGGATAGTGTCAAAAAGTATATTTCGATGCACTCCATTGTATCATGCTCACCAGTGCTCCAATATGGAGCACTGTGTTAGGTTTAATTTCCAAATTTATGCAGTACGCTATGTAAAACTGATCACACCAGGGTGTCTATTATTATACTGCACTGTGTGATGCTTAAAAAAAAAATCCGCACCATTGTATGTTTTCAAAAAATGTACGACAATGCGCTATGTAGTAGTAAACACATCGGTGCGCATGCATTCCCAAAAACACATGCACCATGCTAGAGATGTTTTTTTAAACAAATATAACTAGTGCACTCAGTAAACATGTATGCCCCAATGTGGTTGGTCATCGAGCGCACCAGAACAAGGTTTTATAAAAAACAAATTCTGACGGTAATTTTTTTTTTTACCATTTTCAGTATTGTAGGGCTCAAAAGCACTGATGCATCCTTTTCCTATCTGAAGTGCCATGCCATCATTTCTTTCCTTTCTTGCCTTCCTTTTCTCTATTGCTTAGTGCGTGAATTTTGAATTTTACCAAATGGTGGGAAATTTTGTTTTTTCTTAGTACGTCGCAACCATGCATCCCTGACAAAAAAATGTCAGGTAATGTCCTTGTTTCTTCCTAAATTAAGTTTTCACTAGATTAAAATTTAAAAATGAGTGAAATTTTAAGTGAAAAAAAAATAATTTGCACGGTGCGTTCAGAGCACTTGGCTTGCACCACCTACGGTGTGACCTATAAATTTACAAGGAGCACCACGTACCTTGTTATCTTTCTCAGCGGTGCGTTGGTAAACATAAATGCACCAGCACATTCATTTAACGATGCACTAAAGAAAAGTATATAACAAGTACAATGATGCATCAAAGTACAAATAACACACCGGGTTGTTAAAGTACATGGTGCATCACCCTTATCAAATATATTTTTACGTAGTGCATTGGTAAACGTGCACATTGGGGCATTCATGTTTACCAAATGCATCACTGAGAAATGTAATATTGTGTTGTAGTGCACCCCATAAATGTTTTGGTGGCACAGTACATGGTGCGATAGTAAAATGACCGGAATGCACCGTAAAAATTTTTGTACTCAGAAATTTGGAAAATTTTATGTGACGGTGCATCGACATTCGTTACACACACCGGTGTGTGTAGTGAAACTATACGCACCGTTTTTTTTCTAATTTCTAAAAAATTGTTTATGTGCGTTAAGATTTTAATTTGTTTTTTGGTTTAAGTACTGTGTAGAATAAATGTAACACACTGGTGCATATGTGTTGTAGTGTAGCGCCTCGGTGTGGTACTATTTTCCAACGCACCACATAACATAGTAGAACATATTTTGTTTGGTGCATTACTTACACTAACGCACCACGGACGGTGCTCACAATATATACACACCTCCTACAGTGCGTGACTGTTTTTTGGGCCCACCGGTAATGTAATTAAATTATTTTTTGAAGGAAGTTATTTTTCCGTATTTATAGATAAATTTACCATTCAATAGATTTTTTTTATGTTTTATGTATGAGTGAGGATGATTTATTTCATATGTTAATCATGTAGAGATGTGAGTGAAGAGAGAAACAACAACAGAGGGTGGACCTATACAATTTGTACCCTCTCCCTATTACTGCATTGACTCATGTTCTATTGAGGAATGTAGGCCTCCTTAAGTACTATGAGAAGGATACATCCCTTAAGGGGCACTCTGGGTTGTTGGTGCATTTGATTCGTCGATGGGATGCCCATCGACAGACTTGTTGTGTGGGTCTAGATCAGTGGTACCATCCCACTGAGGAGGATATTTACTTTATTACTTAGCTATCCAGGAGAGGGGAGGATTTTCCCCAGTTCGCATATGTCCTAGTAGGTGTTGCATCTAAGAGTCATCTCATTGACTCTCAATGATATATTGGGGTTGATGTACTATCCCCAACTGATTTTTAGGTGTTTGGTGGACAACTGAAAATCGCCTCTTTCAGTGCAGAGGAGGTTAGGTGCCTCTCACTGTTAGTGATGACCATATACCACTTTTCTAGTGATGGGAAGCGCATTAGTTTCCCTCTTTTGTATTATTTTTATTTGTTGGTACATAGGCCATGGTGTATCATATGGTCTGCCATTTTTTAGTGGAAGTTTTGTATAGCGCTAGAAAAATGTCATGCTATGATATGTGGGAGGTCGAACTTCCCTTTTTCCTTAGAGTTGTTTTGCTTATTTTTTGAGAGGTTTCTAGAGACAAGGCCAACTTTTGTCCATCAGCCTTCTAGGCCTAGGACTCATGTGTGGATGCACATGTGGGGGGAGATGATGCCCAATAAGGGCCAATCAGAGTTTCCGGCCAGGATTTCCCCAGACTCACTGGGGATACTAGGAAGTGCGGTGGATCACATGTTTGTCATGGTGCCATGTCCTTATGTGGGTTTGGATTGGCAAGGATTTCTGAGCATCCTCTTCACACCATATGAGCCACCAGATGATAGAGGTAATATTAGTGTTTTGTTTAAATTAAAATAGTTTCATTTTATTGTATTACTTTATTAGAATAAAATTAATTCTAACATGTTCTTTAACTTGTTTTATTAAATTGTTTAATGAATTAACTCTGTAATTATTGTTATGTACTATATATTTTTCATATATTGGCACTTTCACTGGGGGTGTGCCTCATCCCCCAACAAATGACGATGAGGAGATGATGCCTGAGGTTGCGGTGGGTCAGGGTCCTTGAGTGAAGATACCTGGAGGCATGTGCCGTAGGCCTGATACTAGATTCTGGTTGGAGTTGGATGACCGACTCTCTGCACTTTTGACTGAGGTGGGAGTTTTCCCTACCCTGATGCGAGACATCAGGGAAGATCCTATGCTCTTGGATATTTGGAGGGAGATGCCATGTGATTTGATGCCTCTTATGTGTTATATCGTCAGAGCTTCCAGACTACTAGCAGTGAGGAGGGCTCCCGATGATAGGCACAACTCTTCTTCTAGTATGGTTCATTCGTCCAATACCCCATCAATTGATGAGGGTGGTCGTGATCATCCTTCTCCACATCTTTCTCCTCCTCCTTCACCTCACCCAGATCATGAGGAGGCAACACATATTCCTCCTCCTCCTCTTTCACCTCACCTATATGAGCATGTCAGACCTATTCCTCATCCTCCTCTTTCACCTCACCTGGATGAGTAGGAAGGACCTATTCATCATCCATCATCTTCCACTACATACCAGGTCTCCACTATTGTTGTATATATGCATATTATTCCACTGGCTGGACTAGATATGTTATAATGTTATAGAAGTTATTTGACTTTTCCATGATATATATATATATATNATATGTTGATGTTGATGTGTATATTGTTAGGTCATGTTAGATATGTTAGTTAAATGTTCTTGATATATGTGTATGTTATAACATTGTTCATTAAATGTTCATTTTTCTTATTGATCATGATGATATACTTAATTAATTTATATATTGATGTTGATGTGTACATTTTTAGGTCATGTTAGATATGTTAAATGTTAAATGTTCTTGATAGATGTGTATGTTAAATGATGCTTGTTAGATGTGTGTGATGATGATGTTAGAAAATTATTGTCTTTTGTTAGATGTAATCACAATGATGATGCCCTATTAAATTATTAGATATGTGTGCTAGCTAATTAATGACGTTTATATGTGCTAGAGGTATATATAATTAGATGATGTTAGCTAGCGAATATAGATGTGTATTTTAGATGTTGTTTATGTTTGTTATAAGATGGTTATCATCATGTTTATTTTTATAAATTACAAAGTTCAATATGGTTGAAACTATAACTGTAAAATTGAAACTATAATTACGTACATAGTTCATTATACATATTCATTCTAACTATTTTTTTTTTCAAAAAACAAATTATATATGAATAAATATTATTTTCCATTGTACTAATTACTCTTTTTGAATAGACTCTTCTACACTAAAAATTGTTATTATAAAATGTTATGATCTCCATTGATAAGAATTCTATTGGCTTTAAAATTTTATGGATGCAAATCTTCCTATTGTTATTTTTGTCATTATTTTGTAAGTTGATTGCTATAAAATTTTAAATTACTTCATTAATTGTGGTTTAACTCAACATTAGGGGCATAATTTTATAAATATTTTCAAAATAAATGATAAAAGTATGTAAACTAACAAACACTACTTTAGTTAAAAACCAAATTATCACAAAATAATGTTATAAATTTAATTTTTTAATTATAAACCACATATTTTTGTTAATATTACTTTTAAATCTACAAAATAAATGAAGATAAACCCAGTTTTTGAATCATCATGTTAACATATCCTCAAAAATGTTGTACTATTAAACATGTGTATCAAACATATCATTACATCTAATTATATCAACAGAAAAGGTATAATTTCATATCCCATTAAAGTTCAACTAGACATTTAACATTTTTCAGGATTTCACAATTGGAAATACTTAAAGAAGATGAAACATTTTTAGATATATGAAACGACATATAAATATGTTCAAATAACAATCGCTCCATGCAATCACAAATAATTTGAAAGAAAACATATTATGCATCAAATTGATTGTTAACCAACTAAAATTGTTCAAACATTTGTTATAGTTAACTTAACATTTCCTCTCTTAGAAGATGAATAAAAAACAATATAATTAGTGAAATAAAGAATATAACAAAAATATACAACAACATTATTAAAGATGAAATAAAACATGTACATATCACTCTCTGTTGTCATCACCCTCATTATCTTCCTCGCTTGGCATGATAACATTTTTGTTCTCAAAAATATGTTTTGATCTAGGGTTGTGTCTTAATACGAACAAACAATCCCTATCTAACACATTTGGGTAACAAAACACTTGGTTGCAGTGTTTTGGGAAAACATAAGGTTCCTTAACTTCATCCCACATATTTATAGAGTTTATACATATCAGCCCACTATCACGATATTCCTTTACATTATTTCAATCAAGGGTGTCCCACCACTTGCACCTAAAAATAACACATTGGAAAGAACAGAAGTCCACTTGAATGATCTTTTGTATCTTTCCAACATAACCTAATGTCCCTCATATTAGGTTTTGTTCACGGTGGCTAGCACGATTATATTGGTCTAACATGACTTCCACTCCATACTCTTTTTTCATGTGTCCATCATCGACATCCTCTGTGTGAAAAACATGTCCATGTGCCCACATAGATGGGAACAAATGCACCTATAAAAAAGTGAAAAAATCACAATGACATGTGTCTAATAAGTCAACCAATAAAATATAAAATATAGATGTTATAGTTCAAAGGTGCATTTAAATGTTACAAAATGTACACAAAGAGATTATTACCGAGTTGTTGCACCCAATCCCTATGTTTAGTGCATCCTCTTCAGCACATGGGTAACGATCAGATGCGATGTATTTCTCTCTGACTTGGTCAGTAACCCAACTGTTGGGGCATATTACTGGTATATTTTATTTTAAATTATTAGTATAATGCATGCTTCTACCATTCAACCATCTAAATTATTTCCTGTCACTGTCCCATTTCCTCCTCTTTTTTTTCGTACAATGTGACCCACGGTTGTGTTGCCTCCGAATTGTAAAGAATGAATTTATTGATGGCATCAATTTCTGAATTCCCTGATGTGTGTGTGTGTATATATATATATATATATATATATTCATGAAATCAAACCGACATATAGTACGTATAAAAACAAAATATACATTATGAAGTTTAGTGTGAATAGTTACTGTGTAGAAATTTGACAAACGATAAGTCACTTACTCTTTATCAAGCACCTTTTTCATTCATTTGCAGAAGCTCCCCTTCTCTTTTGTCTTCATCCATTTCGTCATCCCAAATCACCGCACCTGGTGTGTTGTCAATCTATTTGATGTACTCACTAGCATAATATAAAGACTCATATGATATGTACCCCTCTTCCATAGACCCCTCTGGTTTTTCCCTTTGTCGAACAAATCCTTGCAATTTATTCATGTATCTCTCTAAGAAGAAAATCCAACAACAGAATACCACTCCAACTAATTCAACCTCATCTACTAGGTGAATTAGAATATGAACTTGCAAGTCCATGAAAATCGTCGGCAGATCCTTCTCAAACATACAAACAATCTTAGTTATCTTTTGACGACACCATGGAATGCTAGCCATATGAATATCCTTAGATGTGATCCAATATACAAATGAAGATAATTTAGATATGGAACGTCGTAGGTCCTGGGGAAAGTCATGGTTCACACACCCATGCACCATAAGAGGATAATGACACTACAAAGTAAACACAAACAAAATTTAGTTATGTTTTATTCCATAGCATGAATTTATGAAACAAATAATAAAATCATGTTTTTGACATACATACTCTTATAAGGTTCAAATGGTCATGTGATTTTAACCCCGACAAATGGTCTTCCACGGTGAAGTTGTGTCGTAGTGAAGACCCATATAAAGAAGGCACCTTCACACCCAATATAAATTCCTTTTCCAAAGAAAGATCAACTTTCTTCAATATCCATGGGACATCACCTTCTTTGAAAGACCAAGAGGGACCAACCTCTCCTCTACTTTCTTTTCTTGGCCAATGTTTCTTTTTAGTTTTTGAATAAATAAGATCTCTAGTAACAACGAATGTGTCACTTTATTTTCATGATATGTTCCTCCATAAAGAATAAGAAACATTTTTAAATATACATATTGGATCTAGTAAGTGGGCAATCTTAAGATGCTCCCAATATGGGAGCTCATAAAAGACAGATTTATTTTTCATCCCAATGGGAAATTTCTCAACATAGGTGTCGAAGAATTGTGGATCATCAAACATAGGCTCCCCATTTGAATCAAATATTTCTATAATCTCCTTCTCTTTCTCTCTCTCATATGATCTAAGCCATTATGTTGGTGTCATTATTGTAGGCCTTTGGGCTCTCTCTGGTTTACCATTGAAAGCGGATGTTTCTCTTCTATAAGGGTGTTATTCTGGGAGGAATACCCTGGAGTAGTTGTACACTAGATTTCATAGGTGGTTGGACCACCTATCCTTCAGAGAATGTCCACAACATTTACATCCATTATATCCTTTTGTTACAAGACCTGCAAAATTATTAATGTATACAATAGAGCATGTTAGAATCGAAGTCCAGAACAGTCGCAATGAATTAAATCTACTAAAAAATATTGTTATGTATATAAAAAATCAATAAACATGTAAATTACAAGAGCAAACTCCTAATTTTGGATAATCATGTGTGGTGTAAGAACATATGCCATACAACGTAAAATTCCTCTCTATTGTGATGGGTCTTGATACATAGTATACATGTATCCCTTCCCATAATTCCTTCAATTCATCTACCAATGGTTGTAGGTAGACATCCATATTCTTCACTTGTCTTCTACCAAGGACTATAAGAGCCAACATAATATGTTCATTCTTCACAGACAACCATGGGGGGGTATTTTTATTGATCACTACTACATGCCAAAAAAAATTGTTGGTGTTTTGGAGGGAATATGGGTTGATGACATCTATGTATATGTTGAGCCGTAGAATTCGTACTTCATCCTTGAATTTTTTGGGCCATGTATCCTCTATATTCTTCATGGATATTAAATCTAATGTGATTCACATAAATCCCGACTCACTTTTGTGCGAGGCATTCCATCCCTACAACATAGCTAATTCTTTGCAACGAAAGATACTTTGAATCCTTGGGATTATAGGCATGTGCCTCAATATCTTATGAGGAGGACCATGTGATTTACCCTTTTTATTTGATTTATGATATCTTTCATGCCCACATTTCGGACATATCTCTTTGTTTGCACATTATCCTCTATATAGAATATAATAATTCGAACATGCATGATATTATATGTACTCAACACCCAATATTTTCAACATTTTATTTTCCTCTTCGTAGCTACCGAGTAAGACATTATCACTTAGAAGAACCTTATCTTTGAATAACCTGTAGTTAGTGGGAAATAGAAATGTATAATGTTATTTAACGTTCATAAAATCGATCATTTTTAATGTTGATTGTGTGACAAGATTTCTCAAATTATAAGGGACTTAATAATTACCATTTACCTCAATATTGTCAAGAAACATGCATTTGACATGCCAAAATTTTCTTTCAAGTTGTACAGTAACATTTTTGTCCCCATTTGGGTAGACTTTGACTAGCTAGGTCCAAAGAGAGGGGTGGTGGAAGAAGATTTCAAAATTTTGAATAAGGTATTAGTGATATGAGAATCACCCCCTCACTCATCATTCTGGAATGCATCTAACAATATTGTCTCCATGAAATTTGTATCCCATAAATAATAATCCATACCCACCTCTGTTTCATTGAATCCATTTCCAACTTGTGAAGAACTATTATTGTTGTAGTCATTCCTAATTAGTGAATCCAGATGTAGTCGGAATTGAATAGGTGGTTGATTCAACCATTCTTGGTATGCTTCCTCTCTGAGTTGTGCTCTTATTGCAGCCTTCTCTTGATTTGACAATGTAGTGGGGTGCAACGGAAGATTATAGGTAGGTCACTCATCATCACTAGAATCCTAATTTCAAAAATATTGAATATTAGTAAATCGATGATATTAGTAAGCACAATGCAATTGATTTGTTCAAATCACATTATAAAAAATAATTATTACCATCGTTGACCTAGGATTGCAGCTGAAAGATGGCATGTTACTATGTAAAATGGTTGTCCATTTTCATCTACCAACTTCTTGTGGTATGTTTCTCCTGATAAGAGCTTCCGAAATTTTTGAATTGGTATTGGAATATTATCTGCATATGAACTTGATTTTGAATCAGGATCCTGCAAATTTGGATACATTTTTATTTAGGTTGACATGGATAACAAAAATAAATTCAATTAGATAATTGAAATATAAATAAAATCTGAACTTAGTTGAGATGGAAAGGGAGAACTTCACGATGTACTTTGATCAATATGGAATGGGCTGGAATTTGAAGAATTGACCATTTGATATTGTAAGCTTCTCTCCTTGCATTTGAGAAAAATCAACAGTAAATTATTTTTAAGAATAAGGCGATTTTAAGCGCAAAATGTATACTATGATGTACTGCAATTCATGTGGATGCATCATGAAAAATAATTTAAGATGAATATATTATTTTGTGTGCAAATAAAGTCTCAGATAACTTTGAAAATATAACGGTGTGTTATTGTAACAAACACACACTGGTGCGTCTATAACATTGTAAAGCATCGGGCGTTTATATACGCATTGCACCGGTCCCATGAATTCAAATAATAATAATAAATGTATCCAATATCGGTGCTCCAAAAATTTAAAATGCATTGGTGCGTCATATACATATCAACACCGATGTGTTAAAGTAAGAAACACACCGAAGTTTCGAAAAAAATTATAAAAAAAAAGCGTGACTTTTTTTTTTTACAATTGAAAAATGAGTGTGAATTTAAAATCTAATTTCATAAAGTCATTTAAATAGTAAAAAACTATTCACTATTTCATTATTTTACCAAAATTTACAGTGGAAAGATTTGCAAGAGAGCCATACTGGAGAGCATTGTGGAGCAACATAATACTTTAGAACTGTAGGATTTATTCAGAAGATCATAATTTGAAGGTAACTATGGTGATTCATTTAAAACATTTTTCATAAATTCTTTCATGGGTGTTAAGCTATTCAATATTTTATTATTTTGTCAAAATTTACAGGGTACAGATTTGCAAGAGAGACATACAGGGGAGCACTGTGGAGAAACAAATAAATACTTTTGAAAGAAGATTTATTCAGAAGATCATAATTGGAAGGGTATGGTAATTCATTCAAAACCCTTTTGGAGTAACAAAATTATTCAGAAAATCAGAAATTGAAGGGTTTTGTGATTCAAAAAAAAAAAAAAAAATCATACTTACCTTAAACCCTTGCTTCTTCTTGTTTGTGTGACTGCAAAAATTCAACTTAGGGTTTAACTCCCTTTACCACTTCATAATTATAGATTTTTGTTTTAGGTTTTTAGATTTAATGGGTTTATGTTTCCATATAAAAGGCTTTTTACATGTGATGCATCGGATCCAAACCCT
>SNQJ01S0006570.1:189643-206868 GCA_010110895.2 Picea sitchensis | reverse complement strand
CATGGATGTGTAAATTTATTTGTTTATGGTATTTTTTTATTTTCATTTTTTTCAATTGGAGCGGTGATGTTTACGATACTTACCGCACTGTTGTAATTCAATGCTTTTAAAATATTTTTTATCGGTGCATTTTTAACATTAAATGCATTGGTTTTATTAAATATATATTGCACACCGCTGTAATATTTTGTTCTTTTAATTTTTTTATAGCGTTGTGTTTAATAACATGTAATGCACCAGTGCTTTAATATTAATACAATGCATCGGGATACTTTTTTTGGTGAAAATTATGTGATTTATTTATAAAATATATTTAATATCTTTTGTATTGAATGGTAGAGGATGTATATTGATAAAAAAAAATTATGAGAATAGTTCAAGTAACAAAAATTATAATGGATACAAAGATAACACATCCAAAAAGGAAAAAAAGGCAAGTTCTTTGTAAATTCTATACAAAATTAATATGTTAAAAAGGAAAGTTCTTTGTAAATTCTATAAAAAATTAATATGTTTGAACTATATGTAAGTTTAAATAATATGTATTGGTTAGTGTGTGTCCTGCAGAGCCATAAAATGAGGAAGTTCGATAAGATTCTTTGTTATCTAAGTGCAGAAGAGCGTAAAATCTTGATGGAAAAATTTCAAAAGGATGAACCAAGTGAATGAAAAAATTCTATTCAGTATGAGTTTTTTTTTAATTTTCATTAATTTTTTACTTTAAACTATTAGATAACATGTTCAAAACAATCTATTAATTCACATACGTTTAATGTTCTACAGCTGGGACCAACAACGAAGGAACGGAAATCCGTCCTAGGAAAATAAAAATTATAGAAGATGTAAATGATGATGAATTGGTCCTTAGCTCATCTGGAGTGGTGTTGAAAGTTAATGAAAGGGGGGGGAACTTTTACAAAACTATGAGGGATATAGTGGAATGAACATATAGACGTACTTTCCACTTACAATACATAAATCAATCCAATGATTCAAAGAACCGGGTTATATCTAAACTACAGGAAGCTTTTCCAGAGAAATGGTCAATGAGACCTGTTAGACTTGCAATAGAAAAAACATACAACAACAAAAAAAAATCATTCAAAAAGTAATATTCCTAAAATGCTTTTCTAGAATATGTGTATATTACTACAAATCATTCCTAATTTATTAATATCAATCTTGTTATATTTAGTTTTCATATATCAATATAAAAATATTTAATTGTCATTTTAATTTTTTCAGGAAGATTATGAAAATCTCAAAGGATTAACGAGATGATATCTGAAATATGCTAATAGGAATGTCGAAAAAAGTGTACAAGGAGATGGTAAAATAAATGTACATAATTGCATCACAGGAGGGGCCATATCAACAACAACGTTCTTTAAATGAATGAAATCATTGAATTTTTCTATTAGGTACATATAAATAAATAATTTAGCATTAATTATTAATTTTCGAGTATTTTCTTGCAGAAAAGAAAACAAAATGGAACTCATTCAACACATAAAATAGGATGACAAGGAAGAAAAGGGTTGATAGCAAAGTTTGTGAGTAATTGTTATTTCCTTATAACATTAACTTAGGATTTAATTTTTGTATATTTTAAGTTGTTTTACAACAACCATCATTGAATGTCTTCAAACAGGTGCTAACATACAAAGAAGATCCATCGCAAGAATTGATTGACATTGGGCTAAGTAAGGGTTGTGAATATGTGTTGGCATATCAAAAATTAATTGTGGAATTTGTAAGTATCTATGTTGTTTTAGTTCTCTCATTTTATAATTAATGGAACAAAAACAACATTTTATATTAAATCTATAATTTATTATGGGGTATATTAAAACTGTAAGAAACAAAGTATGGAAATGTGCCAACATAAGAGTTGTTGACATAAGGAATGAGATTTGGTTTTGAAATTTTTTTTATCATTCACGACTTGATTCTTGCTATGGTATGTCACTTTTCAATTTACATTCATGTATATTATTTATTTCAATTTTCATTATTCTCACCAATGCAGATACACTCATTACACTTTATTTTTGTTTTTGTAGATGGAATCATTTGAAGAAGAGGAAAACAATCGATCCAATCAAAAAAACATTCGACCAAATAATACAAGTCATGGAAGTATCTCGAGAACGTCTGACAACAGTTCCAATGAATAATGATGATCAATATATTTGGATATCAATGAAAGTTGTTCTATTTTTTGAAATAATTTTCTATGAAAATCAAACATTTTGTTTAATGTAATGAACATAGTACTGTCCCAATTAAAAGACAAGGGGTTACCAATAAGGGTCCCATTTTGTATGACAACAAGCCTCTTATTCATATATAATAAAATGTGTTTTGTTTTATTCTTTTGTGTTGTTCAATGTTCATGTGAAATATTACATCGCTGAATAAATATATGGATGATTAAATATTATAACGAAGAGATGTGAACACTGATGATATAACAAGATAATCCAAACATCATATTAAAATGTATTAATCAAAATTTAACTTATATGAATACTATTATAAGATATATGTCAATTTTTTGATAAAAATGGAATTAAAAAATAACAATAATTGTACATTGTCACAGGTCGATGCTTCTGAAAAGAGAAAATGATAACTGGTGCATTCAATGATAAAAATAATCGGTGCCTTTAATTATAAAACGCACCAGTGCTGACAACTCACGAAGTAGACAGTTCCGTACACAATAGTGCAGAGATAAGTATCGGAGATGCAGAGATGGGATGCGGAGATGAAGAGATAATGTAGGCAGGCAGGGTAGGCAACAGTGGGCAGGGCACATAAATTTAAAAAGCATCAATATTAATAATATTTTAACCAAAAATTATAATAATAATATGTCCTATCGGTGCATTCAATTTATAAGCACACAGGTGCTTCTCTTTCACGAGTATGCATCAGAGCCTTCTCAACATCATGCACCGATCCTGCTTGTTTCTTAATGCACCGATGCATGTTATCATTGATTTTCCTAGTGCTTTATTCCTATTAAGGCATTGATGCATTTATGTTTATAAGAGCATCGGTGCCCCATATTTCTTGGACAACCCCGGTGCTTTGGTTGACATGTGAGCACCGGGGATTTAATTTCAAGACCACATTGATGCTCGATATCATAGATTCAACTGGTGCATTTTTGTTATTAAAACAACAGGATGTAGTTTGTATAAACACATTGGGGATCCAATATTTTAGGACTCTCCCGGTGCCTATTGTGCAATGTAGGCACTGGTGCATTAATGTTTTAAGTGCACCGATGTGTATGGCCTATGAAGCACACCGCATGGGAAAACATCCGCTAAAACCTCTGCCCACCCAATTTTTTTTTAGTTATAATTAAGTTCCATTATAATCTCCGCAAAACCATCTAATACCAAAAACAAATATTTTTACAGACCTTTTTTTGACAATTTTTGTCAATTTGTCAACACTAAAAGCCTTTGCTATAACCTCTGCTAGAGGGTTTTTTCCTTGTAGTGTTGGATTTCAACACTCTCTAGTATTATACAATTTCATTTAAGTGTCCTTGGAGAATTTACTCTCCACCCTACAACCAAGGCCCTAAAATACTAGACTTGTGATCATTTTCTAATAAAGAAAAGGTCTAGTTGATTTTAGATTATGCGCTTGTTCCTTTTATGGTTGTTTGTTACTCAAAGGGAATTGTGGATTCAACTTGATGATGATTTGAGACACTTGACTCCAAGAAAACTTCAAAATAAAATATGAATGCAATGAAATATTTAAGTTTCGATGAAGGCTATATATAAAAGGGAGCAAGAGGTTCCAAGAAAAGAAACAATTACAACTTTCAATGCAAGAAACATAAACTACTCTTTGAATGAAATTTAATTTTCTTTAAAATGCAAGTCTAAACATGCCCCAATAATGAAAATAGAATGCAAGAATTTTCCTTTGTTTGGTTCTAAATGAAATAAAATCAATCAAATTAAATTCTCTTTATGATTCTTTACTTTCAATTGAAATGAAAGAGTTCAAGGATAAGATAGAAAAGAACGCGAAGCAAAAAGAAAGTCCAAACAAAGATGCACTCACAAGGTTAATATAAAAATTGAAAGAATAAAGTGTAGAAATGACTTTGTTGTCCCTTGGGTATGGATTAATAAAGAAAGTGAAGAAAAAGGAAAAGAAAAGAAGAAGTGTGAACTGTGTAGAAGACACATTGACTGAGAATGGGTCGAAGTAGCCTAAGAAGAAGAAAACAAGGATAGAAGTACGGGGAAACAAGTTGTTGGATGAGAAGATCGAGGAGAAAAGATTAGAAAGGAATATGGATCATGGAAAACTCAGCAAGCAGAAAAATCCACCAATGGATGATTTGGAGCACCTCGCAGGAAAGAAGGAAAGATAGGCTAGCGAAGCCCAGAAAACGTGATTCAATTTGACCTAGGGTTTTAGACACCTAGGGTTTTTATATTTTAGGGCTTTGACACCTAGGTTTCAGCCTAAGGTTGTCAAAGAGTCATTATAATGTATAAATAAAGGTCTAGAGGACCTGGGATGGGTTGGTGCTAAGTTTCTTGAGAGTTCATTGCTATTGTGTGATTGAGTGATTACTACTGTGTGAGAGAGAAGTGTTGTGTATGAGAGCACTCTGGTATTATAATATCTTCAGCTGGGTGTGCAAGGAGGGGAGAGAAGAAGAGAAGGAGAGAGAGATATGCAAGATAAGAGTGCAGATAGAACTGTATGTTTTCATATAATATCAAGAAACACAGTTCTTTGGACGTAGCCCTAGGGAGAGGGAGAACCACATATATCTTGTTTTCTGTGTGGTTGATTTTGTGTTATTTTGCCTCTGTTATTCTGTTATTGCATCATTGTGTTAGATCTAAGATATAGCTTGTGCARTAGGCTTAAAGGAGATAAATATAACTAGGTTGTTGTGTGATGTTGCCTTGGATCCACTTGCATTTCCTCTGGTTGTAGACACCTATGTCCTGCAACCCCCTATTGTTACTTCAGGTGAGACTACATCTTCTTCGCAGGTGTTGCTTAAAGGGCCAATAGTTAGGGCTTGTTGGTGCGTTGTTAGAGATGAACCCTAGGTCTGCCCCTATGCCAAAAAATGGTTCTATTATTGAGACCAGGATCTTCTTGAGGGAATGTCAAGGTGGTTTCCATCGAAGACGTAGATTCAAAAGTGGATAGAAGAAAGATAAAAGGACTTCACTGAAGCCCAGAATAAGAATCCTAAGCTTAGTATAGAAGACTGGTTGGGAAGGTATATCTTTATTGATATACACGATATTTTCTTTGGAGGAATTCATAAGGAGTTATATGAGTTGTTAGGAAGATTAGCAGATACCCATTTTGAGGTCAGATCTACACCACCTTTGGTTTGGACATCGATGCTAATCAAGAATGTCAAGAGAGATGATAACGTTGTGTCAAGAGCAGTAAATCACTCGTTTGATAGTACCATTGGAGGGTACATCACCGATTTTTCCATTAACAGAGTTGTGTCATATAGCCAATAAGAGAGAAATTTCTTTAAGGGACCTAGAGAAAAAAAAAATTCACTTCTTGAAGTTGAAGATCAAGATGCTATTGCATGATAAGAACATCTTGAAGATATAGTAAGTGGTCTGATTGAAAATCTAATGTTCAAGAACTTAGACAATGACAGTGACACAGAGGTTGGCCATACAGGCAGTGGGAGGACCTTCAGAGAGGTCCCTCTGGTGAACTTGTTTGAGCAAAGCCATGAACCACTGGCATAGGACGAAGGTTTATATAGTGGAGAAGAAGAAGAGTTAGTGAACAAGGAACATTCAGAGTCCGCTAGGGCAGAGGAAGGGAAGACTGAAGAACTTCACCGAGAATAATCAGAAACTTCAAGAACTGCGCAAATTGTTGAAGTAAGTACTATTACTCCTCTTGTTGTTTTAGAAGCGTTAAGTAACCAGAGTAGTCAGATTTATCAGAGCACTGTTACCAGTAGTTTAGTACATACTCAGTCAATAAACCTAGGAAGATATATGGTAGATGAGATGAGGTTACCCACCTTTAGGGGAGATGGATCTGAAGATCCTGATGAGCATTGGTTCTTATGTGACGCTGTATGGAGTAATAAGAAAGTCAGTGACAAAGTTGTTAAGAGAGCTCAGTTTAGTACTACCTTGAGAGACCGTGCACTGAGCTAGTACATGAAATTTGTCCAAGGAGTTGTACAGCCTAAACCATTGAATGTCATTAAGACTGCATTGATTTCCGAATTCAAGAAACCCAAGTTGAAGTCGTAGTGCATTATAGAACTGAAAGAAATCAAGCAGAGAGTAGCTGAACCTATTTGGGAGTTTGATAAGAGGTTTAAGACCTTGACAAGCCATTTGAGTTTTCATATTCTAGATGAATAGAATAAACAATGGTTCACTGCTGCCCTCTTGCCACACATCAATTACCTCTAATGCAACAAAAGATTGCTTCGCAGGCTGAGGCATTGGATATCACCATGAAATTAGAATCAGACCCTATGGGAGAATCCAACTCAGGTATGAGTCACATTTTGAGTCAGCTAACTAGCTTATCTTTGCAAGTCAAAGATATGAATAAATAAAAGGGAAAAGATAAAAGAGAAGATATATGGTGTATCATATACAAATCAAAGGGCCATGATAAGGAGCATTGTTCCCTATTTCATGAGTACTTGGCCTCTGGAGCTCCGAGCCCTTTGAAGCAGGTTACTCTACCTTGGTGCAAGGTATGTAGAAATAGACATCGCCCTGGTGAATGCTATTACATGCAAAAATATGTCCAGACACCTACAAATTTTTACTGCACATTTTGTAAATCTGTGGGGCATGATGAGAAGGACTGTAGGGCTTATGACCTCTTGCTTGAAATATCAAGAGACACATATAGGATTCAAGGTGAAGTACATCAAGAAGGAAATACTACACAATTTAACTCTCTAGGAAGAGGAAACTTCAACCCTCGTGGTGGATTCAGTGGTAGAGGACGAGGAGGAGGCATGGGTCGAGATTGAGGTCAGATCATTTGTTATAACGTCACATAGCCATGAAACTTGGAAAGGGACTGTTAGAACCCTTGTACCACTTGCAGCTACTGCAACTCATTTGAACATGTTATTGAATATTGTCCCGTGATGTTATCCAGACTCTAGGAGAAATGAGGAGGAAACCAACAAGTAAAACTAATCTGAGCAGAGCCTCGTGGAGAGGTTCCCAGAGTCGTTGTTATCACTAGAGGAGGCATTGTTATAGGAGAATACAGAGTGACCCTGGGAAAGACTACAGAAGAATCTAGGGTCAGAAGAGCTGCATAGAATACACAAGTGGTTGATCCAAGGAAAGAAAAGTAAACATTTGAGGAGGCGAGAAAAGAATTTGGAAGAGATTAGGCTTATTCATCAAAGACACAACTAGAAGTGAGAGAATGTGGAATGCCTCTGGAATTCGATCAATCCTCTTCGGCTAGAGAAGGAAAAGAGGTAAGCAAGCTCATGGAATTCTTATGTACTTGCATTGATTTGATCAAGGATGAAAGAGTTGTACAAGAACTACAAAATTTGATCAGACAATATGAGATAGGCAAGATAGATCCTCTGTTGAACAGAGAAGTACATCAAGTATCTAGAAAGAGAAGGACAAATAAGGAACCGCACCTAAATGCTCAGATTGGAGATTATGATATAGACTATGTGGTCCTTGAATTAGGGTCATAAGTCAATGTTATGATGAAGAAGACCTAGGCCCTGATGGGAAAACCTAAGTTGATTTACTCCCCTATCAGGCTCAGGATGGCTAATCAGTAGGCAGTAAGCCCCTTTGGAATATTGGAGCATGTCCCTGTGGACATCAATGGGGTAAGGACGTTTGTGGACTTCGAGGTGATTGAGATAGTTGACAATAACTGTCCTTATCCTATGTTGTTAGGAATTGATTGTGATTTCAATAATTCTACTGTGTTTGACTTAAAGAAAAGAAGAATGAAATTTGAAGGTGATGGCCTTAGGTTCATTGTACCTCTTGATCCTGATGAAGGTCGTAGATATACAGAACCCATCAGAGAATAATATCATGCTTATGAACTTGAGAATATATATAAATTGATAGCAAGACAACAGGATTACATTAATCCTACAGTAGATGGGAATCTAAGTTGGCGAAGTGACAACGCATGCTCATCAGATTTGGAAGAAACACTAGAGAAATGGCATAACAAAATGTATGAATTATCTACAAGGAGATGTACTAGATTGACCAGGGAAGTTCGTTGGATTGGCATAGAAGTAAGTAATCTACCCACCTTTGATGGTTTAAATAATCTAGAAGCTTTCTTGTTGGAATTTGAAGAAATTGTACCAGTACAAAAAAGGTTGTAGGAATTGGATGAAGCCCTGAAGGAAACTCCATCAAGATGGTTGGGAACACACAAAAAGAACATCGTGGATTAGGTACAATGTCGCACTTTGATGACAGTGCACTTTTCAGAACAAGTATAAGGGTGTGAAGTTCGATACACAGGTCAAAGTTTTCTGAAGGACCATGTGTGAAGTTGTGAGGAGGCCTAGAGAAACATTCCTCAAGAGAAGTGAGTGCACAAATTCATTAACACCTTGGACACAACCCCTATCAATTGGTATCTTCAAGAAGAAATGTGCCTCACCATTGCAGATTGACATGGTATGAATCAGAAATTTGTAGCTACATTTTTATTTGAAAGTCAATACCCCATAGTGGATCACGCTGTACAGATTGTAAGACACAAAGTCTTTGAGGAGGCACCTAACCTCCCTGTTGAGAAAGAAGAGGATGAATGGACTGCACCTCTTCAGAAATTGCAAAGTTGTTACGATATCAATGTTGATGAAGACGATGATCCTAGGAAACTCAATGATGCATGCTTACATGATCCATTCCCTACACCATTTACTGGTGAAGTGTTAGATAATGTAAGAGGACATGAGGTTTACTCCTTCATAGATGGATTTTCAAGTTATCACCATATCAGGATTTCCAAGGAAGATCACCATAAGACCACATTTGCAACAAAATGGGGTTCCTACCAATACACAATGATGCCTTTTGGATTGAAGAATGCACCAACCATATTTTCTAGGGTGGTGGTCGAAGCATTCAAGGAGTTTTTAAATAATTTTTTGGAAGCATATTTTGATGATTGGACTATTTTTAGCTTATTGCAAAATCATATTGAATGTTTAAGACTAATGTTGGATAAGTGTAGGCAATGTCAGATTTCCCTGAACCTAAAGAAGTGCATCTTCTTTTCACCCTTTGGAGTGTTGCTAGGCCATATTGTGTGTAAGCAGGGGTTGATGGTAGATCCATCTAAGATTTCCATTATTGTTGATCTACCCCCTCCTACTTCAGTTAGATAGTTGTGCACTGTGCTGGGACATACTGGATACTACATAAAGCTCATTAAGGGCTATGCATAGATTACAACACCCATAGAGAATCTTTTGAAGAAAGATTGTAAGTTTTAATGGACAGAAGAATGCCAGCAGATCTTTGACACACTGAAAAAGAAAATGGTTACTGTGCCTATTCTAGTTTTCCCGAATTGGAGTAAGGAATTTCATGTGCATGTCGATGCATCCTCTATTGCATTGGGAGCAGTACTAGGACAACCAGGAGCAGGAGATATTGACCATATGTTAGCCTTTGCTAGCAGGAAGCTTTCAAAAGCTGAGATAAATTACACTACCACTGAGAGGGAAGTTTTAGCCATGGTGTATGCGCTGCAGAAATTTTGGCACTACTTGTTGGGAGGAGACTTTAAAATGTTCATTGATCACTCTGCGTTGAAATACCTAGTCAACAAACCAGTGTTTGGGGGAAGAATATGAAGATGGATACTGCTATTCTAGGAATATGATTTCAAGATCATGGTCAAGCCAAGAAGAATGAACAAGGGACCTGATCACTTGTCCAGATTAGACCATGGATGAGAACCTACCCGTTTGGAGGATACCCTACCATATGCACAGTTGTTGGCCATCATAAAGGCTGATGAATCATGATCACTTCACCGAGATAGTTCAGTTCCTATCTACAGGGATGGCACCTTGCGAATATACAATTATTCAGAAGAAACCACTGGTAGTTCGTGCTACAGATTTTTCACTCATAGTTGGACAGCTATATAAGATGGGACCTGATGAGATATTAAGGAGATGTGTTATGGAGGCAGAAATACCACTGATTCTGGTAGAATCACATGAAGGTATCGCATGAAGACACTATGCAGGAAAAGAAACATCGTAGAAGATTCTTAGAGTTGGCCTTTGGTGGCCCACTTTACACAAAATGAGAAGGATTACTACAAAGCTTGCGATGTATTCCAATGAGTTGGGAAACCTTCTAGAAGGTATGATATGCCTTTAGTACCATAGCTAACCTTATAGGCATTTGAGAAATGGGCTATTGATTTTGTGAGACCTATAAACCCACCAGGAAAGCGCATAGGAGAAAGATACATAATCATTGTGACAAAATATTTGACTAGATGGGAAGAAGCAAGAGAAGTTAAGGACTATAGTGCAACTACAACCACGTGGTTCATATTTTATGATATCATAACTAGGTTTGGATGCCTGAAGATCTTCATGAGTGATCAAGGCACACATTTTATTAATAAGAGCATTGAAGCCTTGACTCAGAAATTTGCATTTCATCATCAGAAGAGCACTCCATACCATCCACAAGCGAATGGTACAATCGAAGCCTTCAATAATATCTTGGAGACCGCGTTGACGAAGATTTGCAGTGTGAACAGGGATGATTGGGATTTGAGAGTACCAACAGTGTTATGGGCCTATAGGACTACTTGCAAGAAGCTGACAATGCAGACTCCCTTTAAGTTGGTCTATGGTCTAGAAGCAGTTGTACCTATGGAATATTTGGTTCCTAGTCTAATAATTGCAACCTTTACAGATATGGATGACACTGGCATTGTTCAAGAGAGTCTCGCGCAGTTGTTCGAATTGGAGGAAGACATGTTTATTGTAGGATTTCATTAGCAGGTACAAAAGGAATGAGAAAAGGCCTATCACGATAGACACATCAAGAAGAAGGCCTTTAAGTAAGGAGATATGGTATTGGTATATGACAGCAAGTTCATGAAGCATCTAGGGAAGTTCAGGACACATTGGCTTGGGCCATATGAGGTTGCCTATGTCACGGAAGGAGGAGCTGCGCAGTTGAAGACTTTGAATGGAGAATGGAAGGAAGTTTTGGTAAATGAGAGCCGATTGAAATTGTACTATGACAACCAGCTGCCTCACAGCTCTCAGTAAAAGAAGAAAAAGAAGGTTATAGGTACCAGGTGCAGTTGAAACTAGGTACCAGACACAGAAAAGACAGTCTTAAAACAATGGGGAAGGATAGAGAAGAAATCACAGGCTGCTCTGCACAGTCTGAAGTCGAAGAAAAATAGAAGGTTTAGATCTACAGTGCCTCGGGATGAGTCACATGTGAGTGTTGGGGGGCTGTTGGCCCTTGGGTATGGATTAATAAATAAAGCAAAGAAAAAGGTAAAGAAAATATGAAGTGCAAACTGCACGGAAGACACATTGACTGAGACTGGTTCGAAGTAGCCAAAGAAGAAGAAAAGAAGGAGTGAAGTATGGGAAAACGAGTCATTGGAAGAGAATATTGAGGAGAATAGATCAGCAAGGAAGATGGATCGTGGAAAACTTAGCAAGTGTAAAATCCACCAATGGATGCTTTGGAGCATCTCATGGGAAAGAAGGAAAGATACGCTGGCGAAGCCCAGATAACACAGGTCAAGTTGAACTAGGGTTTTGGGATTTTAGGGTTTTGACACCTAGGTTTCAACCTAAGGTTGTCGAAGAGTCATTATAATGTATAAATAAAGGTATAGAGGAACTGGGATGGGTTGGTGCTAAGTTGGTTGAGAGTTCATTTTTATTGTGTGATTTAGTGATTACTACTGTGTGAGAGAGAAGTGTTGTGTGTGAGATAACTCTGGTATTGTAGGATCTTTAGTTGGGTGTGAATATCAACCCTGCAGATGGGTGCACAGGGAGGGGAGAGAAGAAGAGAAGGAGAGAGAGATCTGCAAGTTAAGAGCGTAGATATAACTACATGTTTTCATATAATATCAAGAAACGTAGTTTTGTGGATGTAGCCCTAGGGAGAGGGTGAACCACATATATCTTGTTTTCTGTGTGGTTGATGTTGTGTTCTTTTGCCTCTGTTATTTTCTTATTACAACATTGTGTTATATCTGAGATATAGCTTGCACAGTAGGATTAAAGGAGATAAAATATAACTAGGTTGTTGTGTGATGTTGCCTTGGATCCACTTGCATTTTCTTTGGTTGTAGACACATTTGTCCTGCAACCCCCTATTGCTACTTCGGGTGAGACTACATATGCTTCACAGGTGTTTCTGAAAGGGCCAGTAGTTAGGGCTTGTTGGTGCACTGTTTGAGTTGAAACTTGGGTTTGCCCCTATGCCAACAGAATTCTAGCACTTGCTCAATCAAAAAAAGTGAAATAAATCAATCACTCTTAAAAGCCTTAAAAAAAAATATTCCAAATCAATTGATATTGCAACAGACCCTAAAAACTCCAGAATTCACTCAATGGATCAACAATTTCCAGAAAAGAGAACTCAAATATAGGGCTCGATGCACTTTGTATTATCCCCAAGTTAATGAAAGAGACTTTCAAAATGGACAATTCAAGGGATGGAAATCTTTTGGAAAGTAAATTATAGGAGTCTGATGATGTATAAACAACAAAAATCGAGACTACTGAAAATCAAATCTGCATTCAAGGATCAGATCAATTTTGAACAGCTGATGACCTTTTCATAAATTAATCATAGATAACACTTTAAAAGAGGAAAAAAGAGTGATAAATACAATATTTATAATCAAACAAGGTCCTAACCAATGATACAATACCTTGAGACAAAATTTTGAGTCACAAAACCTGAGAAACAAAGTAAAAAAAGGCCTAAAATTGACCATGGAAGGAGACTAACGCCCCCCAAAAGACCAACAGGGAGTGTTACTGCAAGGGGTAATGCTCCCCAAAATATTGACTGGGAGTGTTACTAATTCTTGTAGACCACTAACGAGGAGTGTTAGTGTCTAAAAATGCTTCAAACAGCCTAAGGATCAACCCAGATTCAACAGGGAATAGGCTATAAACTCTGTAAGCTTCTTAATGAAGACTAAAAAGAAAGAAAAGTTCAAAAATTAATCATTAATCAAGCAATCCACAAAACCAAAGGGATAAAATTGAGGAAATAATCGTTCCCCATTATGGTCTCCATTTTTCTGTTGTGAGAAATTTCACCCCACGGACAGGTTGAACTCCCCCTAGTTGGGTTTTCTTCGATCTAGGAAAGAACAGAACAAGTGGACACTAAAATCCCTCTTTCATGTCTATTTATGCATGAAAGGTAAAGAAAAGGAGAAAGGAAATAATATCTAACCTTTTTCTTGTAGGTTGTCCTCACGGATCCAATGTCAGATTCAGTTATTGAATAAAGAAACCACTCTTGTAATCTTCCTGCAAAAGGAAACAAAACCCTTATGTTCTACTTGTGCAACGTTAGATAAAAACTAGTGTAGCTAAGCTAACAAGTATAGACATTCATGCATTAACTTGAGCAAGACAAGAATGAGGAAATAGGCCAAGTTGTATTAATAAAAGAAACATTGGATACTGAAAACCATGATGATGTGATGCAAGCTTTCCTCCAAGCTTCTCCTTTCCAAACCCCTTTGTACACTGCTTTAGGATAATGAGAATTCTTATGAACTATCTTTGAATTTCATACGAACAGAGGTTTGATACTCTCTAGAACTATCCTTTTTACCCATGAATTACCTTGCTTATATAGAAAATTGGGAGGCTTAACCACCATAGAAAATCAATGGAATAGTTGAGATTTTATCTCCTAAGGTTAGGATTTAGTACCCAATATGGAAGGGATATGGGTGACTCAAACTCATGACTCACCCTTTGACCCTAACCTCTTAAGAGCATCTTGGGATTGGCCCATAGAAAAAGGTGGGTTAGGTGTAACTTCCCCAACAAAACTAACGGTCCCTCAACACGGAGTAGAGAGCGTTACTAACAATCCACTATAGCTGAGCAGGGAGTGTTAGTAAGGGACTAACACTCTCTATGTATGGGAAGCGGGGCATTATTCCTCAAAAATGGTAAAAAAACTCAAGGTAAAAAGTGTTTTTTCGACTTTCAAATGATGAGTTTTCTTCACCAATTTCTCTAGGGAGCATAACCAACACTTCCTCATGATGATACAATGTATTTCTACCTCCATGTGATGGGTTTTCTCCTCTAATTTGTCTATGGAACATGACCAACACTTCCACATGATGATAGATTGCGACATCCAATTACGACACTTAGTATAATGTAATACATAAGTGCGACACTTAGTAGTGTGGAAATTTGGTGAGTAATAGATGTAGTGTGGAAATTTGGTGTGTAACACTTAGGAAACATCATTTCTAAAGATGGAATTAATATTGACCCTGAACGAGTCAAGGTAATTTGTCAACTCATTCTTCCACATAACAACAAAAGCATGAAATCTTTCTTCTTGAAGATTAATTTTGTGAGAACATGTATTCCTGATTTTGCAGAAATAATCAAACCATTGAAAAAAATGATACACAAAGATGAAAAATTCAAATGGAATAAGGAATAAAGGGGGGCCTATGAAAAAATTAAGGTTTCCATTCCAATCCCCTGTCCTATGAAACCCTGATTTCAACAAAGATTTATATCTCTATACCTTTGCTTCTGATTAGTCTCTAGCAGAAGTCCTGACACAAAAGGATGATGAGAATAATGAGGACCCCATCTCATTCATAAGCACTAACCTACAAGGTTCGAAACTCAATTTCCCTACTTTCGACAATAAATCTTATGTTGTATACAAAGAATTAAAACACATTTGATATTACATCCTTAAGAACCATACCAAAGTTATAGTGCCCCATCCCGTGGTAAGGTAACTTTTCACATGAAAAGAAATGGGTGAGAAGAGAGGAAATTGGATGATTGTCATCCAAAAATTTGACCTTGACATTAATCTAACAAAGATATTTAGAGGGAAAGTCTTGTGAAAATTGGTTGCAGAATCTCAATATCAAATAGAACTAGAAGATCTAGGTGGGCCAATGAACTATCCTTGTGGTGTAGTGAAGTGTTATATATACCATTGAGTCAAGATTCTTGGTATGCATATTTATCTTACTTTCTTGATCATGGAACATGTCCCAAACATTTAAAGCCTAATGATAGAAAAGTACTTAGATTAAATTTTACCCAATATTGCCTCATCAACTCTATGCTATTTCGCATGAATTATGATGGAATGTTACTTAGGTGTCTTGAGAAAGAAGATGTGGAAATGGTATTGAGGGATATTCATGATGGTCTAGTAGGTGAAAATTGTGCAGGTGAAACCAATTCCAATAAAATCCTAAGGGAAGGATACTACTAGCCAACTTTGTTTAGGGACACACATGCACATGTTAGAAACTGAAATATATGTCAGTGAAGTGTTGGGAAAGAGACAAAGGCATCCATTCCATTGCATCCAGTAACAATTTCAAGACCTTTTGAGCAATGGGGGATAGATGCCATAGGATAATTCAATCCAAACTCATATAAATAACACACGTACATATTGACTACAATCAATTATTTTACACAATTGTCTGATGCCATTCCCCTAACCCATATTAACGAAAAGGTGGTGATTCAATTCCCGGAGCACCACATAATTATTAGGTTTGGGGTGTTGTATGTTCTTGTTTTTTATAATGTTTATTATTTTTCTTCTATTTTTTCGACTAAATTTTCTCTAGATAAAGAGATTATATTGAATTATTCTGCTAACTACTACTCATAAGGGAATGGTGTTGCAAAATCAAAAAAAAAAAATCTAGTCAAGATCTTAAAAAAGACAATTGTAGAAAATCATAAGAACTAGCACAATTCTTTTCATAATTCCCTCTGGGATGATAGAGTGACACCTAAAGAATCCATAGGAAATTATCCATACTTTTTGGTTTATGGACAGGAAGCCATCCTCCCAACCAATTTATATCTTCCATTGCTACAGATTTCCCAAGCCTATAGAGGCCAACCATTGTAAATCATGTAGTAAAATATTGACACACTCTTGATGGTAGAGGAAGAAAGGGAAAGGGATAGAAATAAATTTGCAGATCGCCAAAAGTTGGTTAAAAGCTGGTTTGACAAGCGCAAATCCAGAGACAAAAATTTTGATGTGGGAGATCTAGTTTTGAAGTGGGACAAAGTAAATGAAATAAAGGGAAAACATTCTAAATTCCAAATCTTATGGCTTGGTCCTTACCAAGTTGCTGAGAAAAATGGGGTAGGCACATACCAATTGAAAAACCCTAAGGGCCAGCTAGACTCTCTCCCCGTTAATGGACAAGACTTAAAAATATTATTTTCCTAGTTGATCGGCATAAGAAGCCTTGTAATATAGTATTCTTTGATTTATTTTGGATTTTCTTTGTTTTCTTTGTTTTGTTTTATTTTTGGGTTTGTTTTCATTTTATCTTATGATTTTTTTTCCTCGATTGTTGGTCTTCATAAGGAATGGTGAAAATGGTATTGAGTCTAAAACTGTTGGCTATCGGAGGTCACCCCTAGATTGCTAGCAGGAGCAGAGCTCGACGCCCATCAGATTAATTTCATGGTTTGTTTAAAAGGGTGATCAAACGGAAGGAAACTCAGAACAGTATCATATCAACTCCGAGACCAGACCAGGCATGCATGAATGAGTGAGGTCTTGATAAACTTCAAACAGTGAGTCGTAGTAAAAGGGTGAGCAGGTGGAAGACTTTATGCAAGAGAAGTGCAATGGTCTACAATAAACATCAGGTTCATCACAGACTGGAGAAGAAAGAATTCAAACACAAAGTCCCTTAATGTTCAAACACAAAAACCAGAGAGTACAAAAATTCCACGACAAATCCTTTATCATAACATAACTGCAACAATCCACGTGAATCCTTCACTGTGAACACTCCGGCGTGAGATGAAACATAGATGGAGGAAAGGAGAGATGTTTGTTATAAACCAAGAAGTCTCAAACACAGAGGCATAACCAGGAAACCAGAATGTCGCT